>JAJOOS010000554.1:0-51770 GCA_029582725.1 Solanum chiquidenum | reverse complement strand
AAGTTAAGATCCAAACTATTCTTCATTTACATGTAGGGTCGTATCGAGTGATTCTTAAATTGCTAATATGTATAAAGGTAAATTCTTTAGTGTGGTAATGATTTTGGGTATCAATTAAGGTCAGTAGAATCTCCAAGTACAAAGTTCATTTGAAAGCTTCCTTACCGATTAAGTTTTGATGTAAGATTCTACCTAGGTCAACTTCAAACGACCATATCTTTTAGAATATAAAGAGCTATGTGGCCCATAACCAATCAAATTAAAGGTACTTGAATATTTTTTCAAACGCCACAAATTTCGCAACAATCTGAGTTTTGAGTAATATGTTATGATCATTTTAGTAACCTGATACACTGCAATGATGAATTAGCTGACGGGAAAACATTAAAAAGAGTCATTTTTGTCCTTTTACCTCTAAAAAAACTCTACACGAATTTCTTGACTAATTATAGACCCAAAACAATCCAATTTTCATCTCTTAATCCATCATTATCTTCTCTCTCAAACCCTAAGGCAAAACCCTAAGGAAAAATCAAAGAAAAAGACAACATTCAAGATTCTGTCAATCTTTTTCAACATTCTTTCAATCTTTTTCAAGATTCTTTCAATATTTTTCAAGATTCTTCTTCAAGGTAATTCTTTCCAACTCAAATTCCTCAATACAATTATGAATCATTAATGAAAATCATAATTCTAGGCCATAGAGATTTCAAGAAACAAATTCAAGAATCTCAAGAAATGATTTCTTGTTGTTTACCTTCAAGCTAGGGTTTCCAGGCTTCTAATCAAGTTCTTATTCAAGTTTCTTCAAGAACGTTATTCTTGCAGGTATGTAAGACTATCATAGTATTGGACTAGTTCGTCTCACGCTCTACATCTACTTTCAAATCAATAAAAGAGAAATTTAGGACTCTACCCCTAGATTTGAGAATTCTTGAAATGAGTTGATTTTGACTTCTCGAGTTCCTATTTCTCTTTGAAATTCTATTCCTAATTATTGAATTGCTATATATTATGCAGTAATATTCTTGAGTTGATTTGATCATGTCTATGTTTGAACATGAACCCTATGAATTTTGCATTCTTGAGATGAGTAGTGTCCTTGACTTCTTACGTTCTTGATTTCTGAGTACTGAGTTTCATATTGCTATTAAGACCCTGAGTTGAGTTGTTCATGTCCATAATTCTGCATGAACCCTGTGAATTGAGTTATAAATTTTAAGAAGCTTTTTAAATCCAACATTTGAGTTTTAAACATAATTCTTTAGAAAGTAAATATGAGTTTTGAGAAAGATTTTTAGGAAACATTGTTAGTATGACAGTCGAGTCTTTCATCAATGTTTAAGTAGTATGGTGTCTAGATGTACCATCAATATTTATGCTGTAGGATTTCCCGAGTCATCAATGATCATATCACAATATGATTTTGATATACTTTTGGGAAAAAAAAAATTCATGTATGAATTGAGTAAGAGTATAAGGGAACTAAGTATTTCCAAATGTATCAGTTTTTACATTGATAAAAGAGAAACTTTGATTTATAAATGAGTTATGAGTTCAAAGATATTTCAAGAGCAGTTACCTCTTTTAAGAGGATAGTGAGAGCAATTATCTCAAACCACAGGAAGAGTATGTTTTTTAAACATTGAGCATGAGTATATTATTGGATTATTATTGATCACCAATATGAGGATGAGTTTAGGCAACTTACATTCCACATGAACCATGTATGTAAACATGGGTACAAGATCATACTTTTTAGATGATTCCTAAGTACCTTCGGAAAGATCTTAGTGGATCCACTTAGTTGAGGTGTTCTATACCCCGGCAAGGTATAGGACAGTTCTGGAAGCGTAGGCGAGACACTGTATTATCAGGTAGCTCATAGTGGTTGTCGGTTAGAGAATCTCCCTAATACAATTAAAATTGTATTTTTACTATATCACTTAATGTGTTGAGTGCAGAGATGAGTAACTGTTTTTGTAAAGTTTTAATGATTTCACTCCTTTATTTCTTTACATTCAGTTTACCATATATCTATATCTACTGCAGTCCTTTCATTTAGTTATTTGTTATTCAACTATATTACATACTCGTACATTCAATGTACTGATGTCATTCGACCTGCATCTTTTGATGGTGCAAATACTGGTTCTTAGGATCCTCAACAAGAGTCCATTGAGATCACTTCATCTACTTGACAACTTTTGAGACCTCATTGCATCTTGAGGACTCCAGTTTTATGAGTTGTTAGTAGTAGTTCGCTTGAGGAGTTGTTTTTCTTGTCCCTACACTTATCTTTGTATAGTAGAGGCTTCATAAATAGACAGTTTTGCAGAGTCTTTTAGTTTCAAATGTTTTACTTAAAACTTATGTTTCATACTATTTTGCAAAGTTTTTGGGATTCAATAAACTATTTTTTAAACATTTCTTTCCATTTGATGATTATGTATGGTTGTGTTAATCTTTCGCTTATAGTCAGATAGGATGAGGGTTCAGCTGAGAGCCAACAATGGTTCTCGAGTGCCGGCCACGTCTAGGGTGTACGCTCGGGTAGTGACAAACTTGGTATCAGAGCATAGGGTTCAAGTGTCCTCGAGTGTCTATGAAGTCATGTCAGTAGGATCTTGTTTATGGTTGTGAGGGACTCACCTTAATAAATGAGGAACTACGAACATTCAAGTAAAGTTTTCCTTCTTTCATACTCTAAATAGTGCAATAGAATTGTGTCATGAGAAACTTATTCAAAACTCGTGCATTTTTTCAGATCCATTCGACTACTTCTTATACTCAAGGTAGTTGGAAAGCAAAACCAGAGTGCTACTCTCATCAACAGTCTTGAGAAAGTCATGAGACTGAAGAAGGGCTTGATAGAAGCTCCTGAGTGAGCTTAAGTGTTGAGTTTTAAAAAATGCACTCCCATTCATGTGAATCGTGTGTTCGAGCTAAAAGCAAGATGTATTCCCAAACTCTCTTCTTTAAACCTTTTTTTCGGTGAGACCTTTATGAGGAAGTGTGTTTTAGATCTTGGGTAATATTTTCACCCAAAAAGATAGTATGAATTACGAGGTTATAAGCAAGTGCCCAAAGTTAGAAGAATGCATGCAGAGGTTCAGTAATCTAAGAAAGGGAGATAGTGATGAGACGAGTTATGTTATTATAGTCATGCACCTACTAATTTCATTGATGAGGAGTTTTTCGTTGTGTATGGGCTAAAAAGTAATGATGTTGTGTAGATGTTGTTATAGAAGGCAAAGGAATAATTACTAGTCAGGATGAGTTAGAATATACTTTAACCAGAAGAAAGCTTATATCAATGTAACATTGTGTTAATGAAGGCAAAGTATATGTGTGGAATAAAAGAGTAGAATATTCATGAGGTGATAGGTCTAAACTAGGCTTATGATTCTAAGGGGAAGCCCATAATATTTAGAGGGTTACAGAACTAATTAGGCAATGATGTATAGCGAATGGTAACTAGTACTTAAATTGTGAAGGGAAGTGTGACTGTAAATTGTAAGTATGAAGACTGAGAGATAAAGATTGACTACTTGTCATAAGGTTTTAGTGGATGAGTGTTTCTTAATTTGTATCTAGTAGTTGAAAGTTAGTATAGTAAGTGAGAAATCATATTGATATCCGGGTTTAGTAATAAACATTAAGCTTGAATTTGAGATGAGCATTGTGATCAAAAGAATGGAAACATGAGGGTGATGATGTTAGTATTGATATCTAAACTGGTAGACTTGACATAGAGAATGTGAGGAATTGAGATGTTAGCTGCAATGAATATGGGTGGTACAAGTGAGACATCCTAATTTTTAGATAAGGGCAGTAAATTGTGTCTATGTCATAAGAGTAACAAGAGCATTAAGAGGTTTACCCCAGATTGTATATAATCAGACGAGGTTCTAATTAAGTTAATGATTTTTCATGGGTACCTAGATAGTATATTTGAGCTTTCAATGTAGAATAGGCTGATCTAAGCATTATTTTATTTTTCCATAAGAGTTAGATGAAGCGGTCTTATAAGCCAATGAGAAGAGGTTAAGAGAAGCATCTTAGAAAGAGGTCTTAGAAGATGTCCTAGTACCTGCTTATGGAGAGTTCAGTACCCATGAGATAAGATTTCCACGGTCATTATGGTAAAGGGAATTTAGACCAGTTTAGAGATAATGGAATAGATCTATAGCTTTAAAGTGTCAGCTTCAGACATAAGGGGGGGATGATAAGATGAGAAACCAATTCAAGTGTTAAGGATGATATAATGATGCTTTTCCAATGAGTTTTAGAGGTACATCAATCCATTCATACTTTAGTGTATTCCTCAAAGTTCAGTTATTGCAACATCATGATGATGTTTCTTATATCATAATTGTGTCCATGACCTATGCTTATACACTTCAGAGAGGTTCACATATATGCGCAGTTTTCAGAATGAGGGAAAATACTTTATCCCATCAAAAGTCACAAAGATGTAAGAGCAACTCTTTTCCCTTCAATCCTCAGTTTAACCATCATTCGAGGACGAATGATCCCAAGGGGGAGATATTATAACACCCCAAAAATTTCTAAGTTAAGATCCAAACTATTCTTCATTTACATGTAGGGTCGTATCAGGTGATTCTTAAATTACCCATATTTTTTCAAGGTAAATTCTTTAGTGTGGAATGATTTTGGATATCCATTAAGGTCATTAGAATCTTCAAGTACAAAGTTGTGTTGAATTTTCCGGACCGATTAAGTTTTGATGTAAGATTCTACTTGGGTCAACATCAAACCACCATATCTCTTAGAATATAAAGAGTTATGTGGCCCATAACCTATCAAATTAAAGGTATTTGAATTTTCTTACCAACTCAACCAAATTCACAACAATCCGAATTTCGAGAAAATCGTTATGACCATTTTAGTAACCTGATACTGTGTAGTGATGAATTAGTCGACGGGAAAACATTAAAAGGGTCGTTTTTGTTTTTTTACCTCTAAGAAAACCTTAAACTAATTTCTTTAATATTTATAGACCAAAAACAATGAGATTTTCATATCTTAATCCATCAATCTCTTCTCTCTCAAACCCTAAGGCAAAACCCTAAGAAAAAATTAAAGTAGAAGACTCCATTCAAGATTCTTTCAATCTTTTTAAAGATTTTTCTTGAAGGTAAGTCTTTATCCAAGAATTCCATTCTTTGCAACTCAAATTCCTCCATATAATTATGAATCAGTGATGAAAATCATAATTCTTGGCCATAGAATTTCAAGAAATTAATTCAAGAAATCTCAGGAAAGGTTTTCTTGATTTTTCTCCTTCAATAGGGTTTCGAGGCTTCTAATCAAGTTCTTCTTCAAGATTCTTCAAAATATTTCAAGAACCTTGTTCTTCTAGATATGTAAGGCAGTCATAGTGTTGGACAAGTTCGTCCTCATATCATACATCTACTTTGAAATCAGTAAAAGAGTAATCTAGGATTTTATCCCTAGATTTGAGTATTTTTGAGATAAGTTGATTTTATGTTCTTGAGTTCCTGATTCTTTTTGAAATTCTATTCCTAATTATTTAATTGTTATATGGTATGCGTTAAGATTATTGAGTTGATTTGTTCATGTCTATATTTAAGCATGAACCCAGTGAATTGAGTATTTTTTAGATGAGTAGTATCGTTGAGTTCTGAGTTCTGAGTTCTTGAGTTCTTAGTACCGAGTTTCCATATTGCTATTAAGATCCCTAAGTTGAGTCGTTCATGTCCATAATTCTGCATGAACCCTATGAATTTAGTTATAAATTTTGAGAAGCTTTTTAAAGCTAGCATTTGAGTTTTAAACTGAGTTTCTAAGAAAGTAAAGATGAGTTTTGAGAAAGGGTTTTTAAAACATGATTAGTATGACAGTCAGGTATGCCATCAATGTTTATACAATATGACTTCCCGAGTCATTAATCAACTTATCATAATATGATTTTGATATATTTTTGGGAAAGAGTTTTCATGTATGAATTGAGTAAGACTGTAAGGAAACAAAGTATTTCCTAATTTATCAGTTTTTACATTCATAAAAGAGAAACTTTGATTTCTAATTGAGTTATGAATTCAAAGATATTTCAAGAGCAGTTACCTATTTTAAGAGGATAACTTAAGAAATTATCTCAAATAAGAGGAAGAGTATGTTTTTAAACATTGAGCATGAGCATATATTCTTTGGGAGTAGTATTGAACATCGATATGAGGATGAGTTCACATAACTCACATTCCTTATAAACCATGTATGCCAACATGGGTATAGGATCATACTTGTTTGATGAATCATAAGTGCCTTTGGGTAAAGCTTAGTGGATCCACTTAGTTGAGGTGTTGTATACCGCAAAAAGGCATATGACAGTTCTAGAAGCGTATGCGAGACTGTCACGACCCAAGCCTACACCCTGGATGTGGCCGGCACTTGAGAACCATTGTTGGTCCCCAAGCGAAACCTCATCCTGGCTGACTACAAGCAGAGGACTAACTCAAGCATACATAAGCATCAAATTGAAAGAAACGTTTCAAATAGCTTACTAAATCTCCCTTTTTTGCTGAAGAATCATAAGTTTAAATAAAACAACAGAAAACTGAAAGACTCTCTAAAACTGTCTATCTATCATGCCTCTAAAGTATAGAAGGATGAATTCTGGGACAAGACCCACGACTCCTCAAAACAACTACTACTAACAACTCATAAAATTGGAGTACTCCAAAAGGAATGAGGTCTCATTCATAAGAAGAAGAGCGGATGAAGTGATCTCAACAGACTCTTGTTGAGGATCCTAAGAACTTGTATGTTCATCATTAAAAGATGCACGTCGAGTAAACTCAGTACATTGAATGTACGAGTATGTAATATAGTTGAATAACAAAAAATAAAAGAAAGGACTGCAATATATAATAATGTACTCAAGCTAAATGTAAAGAAATAAAGGAGTTAAATCATCAAAAGCTTTACAAAATACTTTCTCATCTCTGAACTCAACATAATAAGTGATAAATAAAAATACACTTTAACTCTATTGGGAGATTCTCTAACTGACAACCATTACTATGAGCTAGATGATGATACATCGTCTCGCCCACACTCAAATTAAGCCTAATAACCTAGTAAGACCATAAACAAAACCTTTATTCGCTAAAAAATCACCAAACTAGAGAAAAAATGGAAGAAAGAGTCGAACAAGCCTCTCCAAGAATGCAATAAGTTTTCTACAGTTCCAGCCCTGAAATCGAAAGATTTCTCCGTGAATTTCATCACCAGGTATGTGGGATTTCACTAGTGAGTTCCTTTCACCCATTAGGTCCCTAGAATTTAGTCAAATTCCTGATTCCTATATATTTCTTAGACCTTGGGTTTCTAAAACCTTAGATATTAGTTGTGATTTAGCGGTTACAATATTCCAAATCAGAGTATCATGTTTTCGTGGAATTGTTGCTTAGTTCTTTTCATGAAACTCAGAACCCTAGTTGTGTAGATTCTCTTAGTTCATGAATTACACATGCTAGGTCAGTTAAAAAGACATCCATGCTTCAGTTTTGGAATGTCCCATTATCAGTATATAATTGTTACATTCTCAGATTTGAGTGTCAGTATTTTGAGCTATTTAGTATTTTAGAATTTTAGTTATGTGTGTTAGATATACATTTTCAGTTGGAGTAGGCTTAGCACCGAGTGTACTAAGGTTTCATTGTACCCTCATAGTCCCAGATCTACGTGCCCCTATAGGTTTATCAGTCCCCTCTGTTGGGCATCGGCTTTAGTGATCACGTCATTCATGCCTTTATACCCCTGGCAAGGTCTATCTATGAAGCCTCTAACGTATACAAGGATAAATTTTGGGACAAGACCCACGACTCCTCAAAAGAACTACTACTAAAAACACATAAAATTGGAGTACTCCGACAGGAATGAGGTTTCACTCATAAGAAGACGAGCGGATGAAGTGATCTTTACAGACTCTTGTTGAGGATCCTAAGAACATGTATGTGCATCATTAAAAGATGCATTGAGTGACCTCAGTACATTGAATGTACGAGTATGTAATATAGCTGAATAACAAACAACTGAAAGAAAGGAATGCAATACATAATAATGTACTCAAGCTAAATGTAAAAAATAAATGAGTTAAATCATCTAAAGCTTTACAAAATACTTTCTCATCTCTGAACGCAACATAATAAGTGATATATAAAATACACTTGAACTCTATTGGGAGATTCTCTAACAGACAACCTTCACTATGAGCTAGATGATGATACATCGTCTAGCCCACGCTGCTGATTTCACGTATCAGGACACTACTTCCAGTTCAAGTGCCAACGATCGTGAGTAGTAATATAACCCAACCAAGGGTTGGGATCGTTCCCATAGGGAGCGGTTTGTAATTGAGAATCAATAGAAAAGCAAAAATGTGTTCAAGTTAATTATAGCGATAGACATTAACGAGTAAAATCATGATAAATTTAAAAGGTGACACAAGTGTCAATTATCAGAAAGGGTTTTGTAACAATTATCGACTAAAATGACAAGTAAAATGAAAATGCAAATATAGAGACGTGATTCTTGGGATGTGATAGGAATACGGGCTAAAATACACAACCGCGTAAAAGCTACTGATATTAACTCGTTGTGCATTGGTAACTAGGCTAGACTTTAGTGGGGGTAAATTTTCTCTCGAACAATTTACCCCGAATCAAATTGGTTTCTCTCAAACATCGATAAGCGGCAATGAAGTACAACCTTCGCCTTAGCCCATTCACTCCCTCGAGCTGAATGTGAGGAAGAGGGTTTAGGATTCATTCTCTCGAGCTTAACCCACGACAACTCAATAACCACCGACTATCGATGTAGTAGTTTTGGTTTTAAAACTTCTCTTTCGAGCAAGTCAAAAGCACGAAGACAAAATTGTATTTGCAACTACAACCCCATTTAATTCAAACACAACTACTGAACGAAATCACCTCTACACAGTGAATTAACAATCAATTAACAATAGCCAACAGTAAATTTAACCCATATTTACAAAATCACACCCCAAGAATTGGTGTTTTAGCTAGACATAGTAAAGAGATAAAAATCGATACCGAAAAGTGTTTCCATCAAATGGGTATGATAAATATTGTCTTTACATGCGTCAAGGATGATGAATCTTCAAGACCCACTTCAAATTGCTTAGAAAATTGAAATCTTCAACTCTTCAAAGCGAAGGAAAATTGTCTCCAAAAACTAAGTTCTAAAACTGAATAATTCTAAAAATTTGTCTTTGAAATGTAAAACTTCGATAATAAACTAAAGATTCAAATGGGTATTTATAGTTGTCAAAAAGTGTGCTGCGAAGGACCACTCGACGGAGTTAGTCGGGATCGCCGATCCACCCTTTGGTCATTCCTATCGCCGTTTCGCTTTGACCTTCCACACTTCAAGCTCTGTAACTTTGGGCGAAAAGGCACTGCATCGCGGAATAGTTCGGCGACTCGTCAACTACTCATTTCTATCGCCTATTTTATTTTATCCTTCAGGGCTTGGCACACTGGAACATTGGGCGAGACTAATGCCATTTGGCGAATCGCCCAATGGTTTAGGTGATACTCAGGCCTTATTTTCTTTGTTCTTTCGGCTGCCTTGTTCCTTTTTGCTCCATAGTTTCCATGCTTTGTCCCTAAGTTCAAATACCTGAAAGTCAAGTATTTACATTAGTTATTGAGACAAAATATGCTTTTGAGGACACTAATTCTATTAAAATCAAGCCCTAAATGAGTCCAAATCGTTGACTCTTCAACACCCCCAACTTAAAATTTTGCTTATCCTCAAGTAAAACTCAAGTTCAGCAGTTCAAAAAAGATGTCTCAAATAGTGCAACACAAGACTCAATCATGAAATGCACACAAAAAGACTCAACTTACTCATGCAACGATCAAATGTGCACTCAAAGTTTCAAGTTGTGACTCAGCATTATCAAAGAATCTCAATCTCACTATACCTGCTTCAAATGCAAGTTGAAGCTCAACAAAGGTATTAAAATGCCCTCACATAAAGAATGATTCCATATTTACACACAGTGGTTCACAATTTAAAGCTTCGGAATCAAATGAAACGCTGACACTCACAAAGATGAACATAATGTATTATTTCACCCATAGGTTTGCCTGTATTTTCCAGTTGACTTTTGCTTCAGCTCATTCAAGATCAAAAGGTATTTTCAAGGCTTGTAACGGGGCTGAGTGTAATGATATGGTCATTTAGGCTTATTGGCTGAAAATCCTCATTAAATGTGATGTGAACAACACCTTGTTTCCTTCTCTTTGTCATTTTCATTCAAGCTCAAAAGTCACCTCTTATTCATCTTCCATGAGTCACTGGAAACCCCAATTTCTTTATATTTCCACAACTTTATTCACAAATTTTTCTTTCTTTTTATTTTTCAATCTTTTGTCTTTTTTTTTATATGGAGGGGTTCCATTTTTTTCAAAACATGGGCACAAGGGACTTCTTTGCATTTACTTGATTTACCTTCTCTTTTCACCATACCCCCAACTTAGGCTTTTGGCCTAAATTGGCTATTCAAACAAACCACAGATCATGAGGATTATGAGTAATGGATAAGGAAATGTTACAATGTTACCAAGTTTCTTCCAAGAAAATGTCAAGGCTCAAAGGGTGCTCAAAAAAGTTTCACACACTCACAACGTAAGCCACAAAAGATGTATAATGTCAAATTGGTTCACACTCTTTAAAGTTGCCGAAGATAATCTCAAGAAATTTGTATCACTTAGTCAACCGGACCAACGGGGCAAAATCTAGGTGTCATCACACATGGTTCACGGTAAGCTCATCACACAAGAAATTAACACCCAAGTTAAACAAGACTCCACACTTTTTCTAGTGTGCAATGTTCATCACAAGAGACTCGATTCGATAATTGGCTAGTCATAGCGAGATGCAAAAAGTTCACATATTGTCTATGCAACTTCAATTGGCCTCGTCATAGCCGCGCATTAATTTATGTTCGATTATGAGCACTATTCAAGTCATCGGTATTGATCAAAACCGGTACTCAAATTTGCAAGAGAACAACCACATTCAACATATACAAGAGGTGGCAATTTTTTTTCCAGAAGGGTCAAAAATCATTCACAATTTAAAAACGAGGAGCCACACGCTCAAATATCCACAACATGCAATATCAACAAAATTATAGATTTCAACCCAAATATATAAATAAAGTGGAGTCACAAAATATGGGCCTCACCCCACCACAAATAAATTATTTTTTTCCTCAAATGCAAATAAAAACATCCAGTCAAAATAAAGTAAGACAGAGAGAGAGGTAAATATGGGGTCCTATCTACACAATCGCTCCATCTGTCTGGGCATCAGTTCCCTATGCATCACTCTGAGTCTGAGCATTAGTGCTAAGGGTCGCCACAGGAGGAGCGACAGTACCAGATCCACTGGGGCTTCCACGTGCGAGTCTTCCATAAAGACATGCACTGCTGCACAGAATCCCCGGACCCATGAAGGAACATTAGGGTCTCGGATAGTGATCCTCCTGTTAGAAGTTTCCCTCTTGCCCTTGTCTTTCCCACCAGTTATGGGAAGTTTCGTAGCTTTGCCTCTGGATAAAGCTGCATCCTCATTTATCGCAATCCCCTTAGCCTTTTCTTAGGCTTGTATTATTCTCTCAGTGACTTTTGATTTAGCCATATCTACAAAACCTGGAGGAGAAGTTAGAAACTATTCAAACAAACGCACATAGAATTAGGCACAGACAGGCTCGCCGAAATAGTTGGTGGGTCGCCGAAAATAGGACACCTCAACTAAGTGGATCAACTAAGCTCTGCCCGAAGACACTTAGGATTCATCTAAAAAGTATGATCTCTTACCCATGTTGGCATACATGGTTTATGAGGAATGTGAGTTCTCTGAACTCATCCCCATATCGGTGCCCAATACTACTCCCAATAATATATACTCATGTTCAATGTTTAAAAACATACTCTTTCTGTGGTTTGAGATAATTGCTCAAACTATCCTCTTAAAAAGAGGTAACTGCTCTTGAAATATCTTTGAACTCATAACTCATTTAGAAATCAAAGTTTCTCTTTTATCAATGTAAAAATTGATACCTTTGGGAATACTTAGTTCCCTTATACTCTGTAACACCTCGGATCTCATCACAAAGAAAATCTTAGTTTTTAGAAAATCTGGTGTCACTACCAATGAAATCACCCACGGACCGTAGGTGGGGTTCTGTTGTTAAGGCCCAAGTCTTAATAGTCTCTGATCTCACCCACACTCAATCAGTAAGGTCCGTAGTTGGACCGTAGGTGAGGGTGATCATCCAGTTAGAGGGAAATCATTGTTGGGTCAACTTCGAACGGCCATAACTCTTAGCACAAAAGGAATGGCCCATGACCTATTGAATGAAAGATAATTGAATCCATTTTTCCAATGCCACCGAGTTTGCTAAAATCTGATCTTGGAGTAAAAATTTATGCTTGTTTTAGTAAAGCCATGTCTGGCAAATCATGAATACCGAACCCAAACGACGGCCTGTTGTCCAAATAACAGACCGTCATTCCCTCCGTGGATGGGCTTCATCAGAATTAAGTTAGGGTAGTTTTGATCCCTTTCCCTATGCATTAGGAACCTAAACTATGTTGTTGAACTCCTAACCTACGTCGTTTTAGTCAAATTAAGCCTAATAACCTAGTCAGAACATAACCAAAACCTTTATTCACTAAAAAATCATCAAACTAGAGCAAAAAGTGAAGACATAGTCGACCAAGTCCTCTCCAAGAACGCAATAAGGTTTTTTCAGTTCCAGCCCTGAAATCGAAAGATTTATCCGTGAATTTCATCACCATATAGGTGGGATTTCACTAGTGGGTTCCTTTCACCCATTAGGTCCCTAGAGTTCAGTCAGATTCTTGATTCCTATATCTTGCTTAGACCTTGTGTTTCTAAAACCTTAGATATTAGTTGTGATTTAGATGTTAGAGTATTCCAAATCAGATTATCATGTTTTCATGGAATCGTTGCTTAGTTTTTTGCATGAAACTGAGAATGCTAGTTGTGTAGATTCTCTTAGTTCATGAATTACATGCTTCAGTTTTGGAATGTCACATTATCAGTATATAATTTTTACATTCTCAGATTTGCATGTCAGTATTTTGAGCTATTCAGTATTTCACAATTTCAGTTATGTGTGTTATATATACATATTCAGCTGGGAGTAGGTTTAGCACCAAGCGGACTAGGGTTTCAGTGTACCCACATAGTCCAGAACTACGTGCCCCCGTAGGTTTATCAGTCCCTCTGTGGGGCATCAATTTTAGTGATCACGCCATTCATGCCTTTATACCCCTGGCAAGGTATATTGGGTCCTATTGATGGGGCATATACATCAAGCAGTCATGCCTTTATACCCCTTGCATGTTATATTGGGTCCTCTCGATGCGGCGTATACATCGGACTCCACGTTTAGCTCACATGGTTTTATGTCGGTTAATAGTAGCTCTCACTGTCAGACTTCAGTGCATTTGACCAGGTCTTCGGTTATATTTCAGCATTCAGTCTCAGTATGTCATGTTCAGGATTAGTACTTTGTCATTACATTTAGCTCAACCTTGAGTATATTTCAGCATTTACATTCAGTTCAGATTATGTTATTTATCAGTATGCTTTGTTCAGTTATATATTTTATTCAGCTATACTATATATCCTGCATGCTCAGTACATTCCAAGTATTGCCGCATACTCTACGCTACATCCTTTCATGATGTAGGTTAATGTACTCAGAATCTAGATCACATATAGATCAATTCCCGATATCTAGTTCAACAGCTTCAGTGGTGAGTCTTCATACTTCGAGGACAATAGAAAAGTTTTACACTTTATTCTTTTTATTAAATTTTCAGTTTTGCTAGAGTTAGTTGGGGGCATGTCCCAGCTTGTTTAGTCAGTTAGAGGCTTTTTGATACATAGTACTAGATTGAGTTTTAGTTTTGAGTTTGATCCTCTAGTTGTTATTAAATTCATAGTCTGGTATATATTCAGATCAGTATTGGTTGTTCCCCACTTTTAGTTATAACTGTTTATGCTTCTGCATAATATATTTATTCAGTAATCTTTTAGTATTTTTATGATATGCAAGCTCAAGGTTAACTTAGGGTCACTCATGATCCTAGGTATCGTGTTTACGTCCAAGGGGTAGCCTCGAGGCATGACATACTCTTACTCAATTCATATTTGAATAATCTTTCTCAAAAATATATAAAAATCGAATATTGTGTTATGATCATTTATGACTCGGGAAGTCATACTCCATAAACATTTGTGGCATAACTAGATACCATACTGATTTAACATTGAAGGCATACTTGATTGTCATACTAAACATGTTTTATAAACTCTTTCTCCAACCTCATCTTTACTTCCTCAAAAACTCAATTTAAAAATCAAGTGTTGACTTTAAAAAGCTTCTCAAGATATATAACTTAATTCATACGGTTCATGCGAAATTATGGATGTGAACGACTCAACTGAGGGATCTTAATAACAATATGGAAACTCGATACTCAAAATTCAACGATACTACTCATCTAAAATATACTCAATTAATAGGGTTCATGTTGAAATATAGACATGAACGAATCAACTCAAGAATCATAATGCATAACATATAGCAATTCAATAATTACGAATAGAATTTCAAAGAGAAAAATGAACTCAAGAACTCAAAATCAGCTTATCTCAAAAATACTCAAATCTTGGCATAGAATGCTAGATTACTCTTTTACTAATTTGAAAGTAGATGTAGGGTGTGAGGACGAACTAGTCCAACACTATGATAGCCTTACATACCTGAAAGAACAAGGTTCTTGAAGAATCTTGAAGAAGAACTTGATTAAAAGCCTTGAAACCCTAGCTTGAATGTAAACAATTAGGAAAACCTTTCTTAAGATTCTTGAATTAATTTCTTGAAATCACTATGGCCAAGAATTATGAATTTCATTAGTGATTCATAATTGTAATGAGGAATTTGAATTGGAAAGAATAGAATTCTAGGAGAAAGACTTACCTTGAAGAATAATCTTGAAAACGATGGAAAAAATCTTGAATGGAGTCTTCTACTTTGATTTTTCCTTAGGGTTTTGCCTTAGGGTTTGAGAGAAAAGAGAATGATGTATTAAGAGATGAAAATATGATTGTTTTGTGTCTTTAATTAGTCAAGATTTTTTTTAGGGTTTTCTTAGAGGTAAAAAGACAAAAACAATCCCTTTTAATGTTTTCTCATGGGTTAATTCATCACTGCGTTGTATCAAGTTTCTAAAATGGTCATCACTTTTTACTAAAAACTTGCATTGTTGCGAAATTGGTGGCGTTGCAAAGTAGATTCAAATACCTTTAATTTGATAGGATATGTGCCACAAATCTTTGTATTCTAAGAGATATGGTCGTTAAAAGTTGACCAAGTAAAATCTTATATCAAAACTTAATCGGTAAGAAAACTTTCAACTCAACTTTGTGCTAGGAGTTTTTAGTGACCTTAATTAATATCCAAAATCATTCTCACACTAAAGAATTTAAATTTACATATATGTTCAATTTAAGAATCACCTGATACGACCTTACTTGTATTAAAGAATAGTTCAGGTCTTAATTAAAAAAAAATTGGGGTGTTGCAATATCTCCCCCTTGGGATCATTCGCCTTGAATGAGGGTTTAACTTAGAATGGAAGGGGTTACTCTTAGTATATTCAAGACTAACTCAAAATCACAAAGTACTTACCTAGGGTTATTATTCTAATTTAAATCACAAGATTCGGGTTGTAAACCTATAGGGAATCTCATCCCAAGAACACTACTCCACCAAATGAAAGAAGTGGTCCTAGTGATCTCCAAAATACAAGACACAAGGCCACAACATGTCCTCAAGGACCTAAATAGTATGCTCCAACTGACCATCATTCTATCGGTGGAAGGTTGTGATAAGGTCAACATGAGTGACCAACTAATCCTGAAAAGTCCTCAAAAAGATAGAACTGAAATGAGCACCCTGATTTGATATAATAGAGACCGATATACCGTGAAGATAAACCCCCTCACCAATATAGATACGGGCTAACATCTCGATGATGAATAAAGACTGAACAGGGAAGAAGTGTGCTCATTTGGTCAATCGATCAACGATGACCCAAATCTTGTCAATACCTATAGAAGAGTGAGGCAAACTTTCCAGAAAGTCCATAGTGATGCGATCCAACTTCCTCTCCGGAATGGGTAATCTCCGAAGTCACAACCAAGTCTCAAATGATCGGTCTTCACCTGCTGACAAGTCACACAATGGGACACATAGTCTTCAATATCTCTCCTCATGTGAGCCCACTTGTAATACTACCTCAAGTTACGATACGTCTTTGCGGTGCCCGGATGAAAAGAAAATCTAGAATCATGGGCTTCACGAAGTATTAGTTGAATCAAACTCCCGATTCTTGGAACAGAGATACGACTTGCAAACCTCAAAACCCCATTTGAATCCAAGGTAACCTGACTGACATCACCTACCAACACTCGATCTCGAAGTGATACCAAGGCTTGATCCTACAATTGACGGCTACAGATCAGATTAGGTAGGAAGGACTGAACTCCCACATAGGCTAAAACACGCCTAGAATCTAACACATTTAACTGAAGTATTTTATTTTCAAAGGACTAAATATCTAAAGAAAAAGGTCGGTCCAGGTAGATAAGAAGGCTAGACTACGCATACTCACTGCCTTCCAAACTAAAACGTTCGCTACCATAATCACCTTGGCCGGATGATAGAGAATAGATATGTCATAGTCCTTGAGAAGCTCAATTCAGTGACTCTACCTCGAATTAAGATCCACCTGGTATATGATGTACTGAAGATTCATGTAATCAGTGTAGATCTCACATCAAGCTCCATATAGAGTGTGCCTCCAGATGTTAAGCATGAAAACTACCGCTGCCAACTCCAAGTCATGAGTGGGGTAGTTACACTCATGTAACCTAAGTTGCCTTGATTCATAAATAATAACCTGGCCCCACTGCATCCATACACAACTCAAAATGACACCAAATGCATCACAATAGACCGTAAAGCCCTCACCATCAACTAGAATTGTCAATACAAAGATTATACTCAACAACTCATTAAGCCTTCGAAAGCTCAACTCACAATCCTCAGACCACTCAAAAGGTACATCAAGATAAGTCAACTAGGTCAAAGGTATTGCAATGGTGGAGAATCCCTCCACAAACTGCCTATAGTAGTCTGCCAAACTAACGAAGCTCTAAACCTTAGTAACTGAAGTAGGCATAGCTTAATGATGAATAGCCTCAATCTTTACCGAATCTATCATGATGCCGTCCTTGGACATCAGGTGCCCTAACAATGCTATAGAATCAAGCCAAAACTCACACTTTTAGAACATGGCATAAAGCCACTAATCTCTCAATGTCTGGAGAACAATCGTCAAATGCTTCTCGTAATCACTCCTACTCCGCGAGTATACCAGAATATCATCTATGAACACAATGAAGAACAAATCAAGATACGGTTTGAACACATGCATCATCAAGTCCATAAAGGTGGTAGGGGCATTAGTCAACCCAAAAGAAATCAAAAGGAACTCATAGTGTCCATATTGAGTCCTAAATGTAGTCTTAGGGATATTCGCTACCCTAATACTCACCTGATGGTAACTAGAGCTCAGATCAAACTTCAAAAACAATGTGGCACCCTGAAGCTGTTCAAATAGATAATCAATCATAGGCATTGGATAGCGGTTGTTCATCAACACCTTATTCAACTACCTATAATGAATACACATGCGCTTCGTACTGTCTTTCTTCTTCACAAACAGAGGCTTGATTAATCCTTACCCAAGAGATCATTTAGATGAAAACTAAGCTCCTTGAGCTCTGTAGGAGACATCCATTATGGCGGAATGGAAATATGCTAAGTACATGTTAAAGCTCAATAGGAAATTCAATATCACACTCAGGGAGTAGGCCATGTAGGTCGGTAGGAAACACATATATAAAATCATAGACGACTGGAATAGACTCTACTAGAGAGACTTCCCTACTCTCATCACACACAAAGGCCATGTAAGACCAACACCCGCTAGCTACTAGCCTCTAAGCCTGAACACAAAAGAAAACTTTAATCGGTGTGCTTTTAATGGAGGCCTACCACACATGCAGGATAACATCATGCATAGTTAAGGTAAAAATCTTAGAGAAGCAATCTAAAATCTTACTGTATAGGGGGATAACCAGTTTATTCTAAGAATCATATCAAAATCAAGCATTAATAAAAATATAAGGTCACCCTGGGTGTCACACCTCTGGATAGTAACTAAGGAAGATTGAAAGACCTAATCTGCTACTAAACCTTCACCTACAGGGTTCGACACACGCATAGGAAGGACCATAGGCTCATTACTCATACCCTTACGAGAAGTACGATACACATACACATAAGAATATATAGATCCTGGATTAAATAAAGTCAAGGTGGGCTGATAGCATAAAAGAATTGTACTTGTGACCACATTATTTGATGCCTCAGCATGCGCCCTCGCTGGAGCTGCATAGAAATGGCCCGATCCGCCTCTGCCCTGGCCAGCAGTTCTACCACCTAACCAACCTCCCCGGGGGACCACCTTGCATACCCTGTTATCCAGCATGATGGTATTGACCCTAACCTTGACCTCTAGTAGGAGGTGCTACTCGTGGAGCTGGTATAGCTAGCTCTGGAACTAGAGCAAACTTTATACGCAAAGGGCAATCTCTAGTCCAGTGACCTAACTAACCACAGTCAGAACAACTCTAAGATGATCTGCTCCCAGAAGCACGACCAACACACCCTGAAGTACAAGCTTGGAACCCATGACTCTGACTAGAGCCAACCTCACTTCGGGTATACTGATCACCCTCTGAACACTACAATGAGGACTGAACAAGCCGACTAGGCTGACCCTATTAAAACCATTTTCCAACCCTATCATGTGCATCTCTGGACATTGAATGGGACTCACTATAGCTACCCTCACATCTAGCTCTCTTGTTGCTGCCCTCTTGGGCCTCCTGACAGAGTTTCTCAATAGTGCGGGCATGATCAACAACATCTAGAAAAGAGTGACCCACCTGTATCATAAATCACTAGAACAAATTTTATTATTAGTGATGAATAATATTGTCACTTAAAAGTTATAATACGTCAAAAAAACATTTTTGAGACAAAAAAAATCCGTCAATATTTCGTCCCTAAAGCATGGGTCGATAAATGTATATTGAGACAACTTAGTGTTTCGTTACTAAATAGAGGTATATTCACTACAAAAATATTTTTTGTCTCGAAATACATAGTATTTATGCCAAACTTGTTCGTCATAGAAATAATATAATGTTGTAGGTAATAGTATATTTTCGTCACTAAAGAGGTTATTAAGGATGAAAAATTTGATGTGCCACTAAATATTTAGTTTTATTAGGGACGAATTCATTTATCTCTTTGTAATATGTATTTCCTTGTTGAACAAATATTATTTTGTCACTAAAAACTATCTTTTACCTGTGGATTCTTTTATCCTTAAATGTATAAAATAGTGACAGTTTTTCTTTTATACAATTTTGTAGATGAAAATGATGGTATCGTCGCTAAAAATATTTCTATTACCGACAAAATAAAATTATCACTAAAAATTTCATAATTAGCAACAGTCAGAATTGTCATAAAATACAAAGTTAATTTGTCGGTAATAATTAGGCAATTTTGGGAAAAAGATTAACGTTGTCACTAAATGTCATATTTTTAGGACAAAATATGTTCGTCTCATTGCAGTCTTTCATAAAAGTTAGATTTTTGAAGATCAAGTGTTGTCAGTAATCACAAGAATAATGTGACATTTAAATTCGAAGCGCTACTATTTACAATTTGTATTTAACTATGTTTCCATTAATTTATAATTTTATTAGGAAAATACAATTATTAAATAATACATAAATATCTAAAACATAATAGAATGTAGTGGTCTATTTGGTAATGAGTATTGTACAAATTATAAATAACAACTGAGTACTTTGCGTCTAAACATTTCTCATTGCTGATGAAAAGTAAAGATAAGAAGTTTAGCATTTGGCTCACATGGATAGGTCTGAAGGCGTTTCAACAAAATCAAGAACAACCCTTGTACCTGAAAAAATGTTGGTATTCCTGCAAATATACCTAGCCATCAAATGAACCCAATGACCATTTCAAAGCAAAAGCGAAAACCACAAGCAAATAGGAGCAGAATAAAGTAGATTCTAGCATGACATGCATTTATACAAACACTTATTCTACCAAAACTGCAATTATCAATCGAATTAATCAATCGAAAATAATTTATACAAAATTAAATATAAATCAATTGATACTAACCAGTTTATACAAATACAGACAAAAATAATTCAATTATACAAATACGGATGAATTATACAAAAGTACCCACGAATTATACAAATGAGGTGTGAATTATAAAAACAGTGTCGCCCATAGCAGCTTAAATTATAGTTACAACCCGTAAATATGCAAATTATAGCTAAGGAGCCTAATTAAGTTTATTATAATGACTATTTTTTATTTTTTCCCCTATTTTTATTTGTTTTTACCTTTCATCTTTTATAAGTGATCCCATTGAGAGTATTAGGGACAAGTTTTTTTAAATCAATTTAAGGAACATATTACCTTCCTTGAGTTATTAAAAAAACAAAAGAATTAACAACCACAATAAAATGTTGTATCTAAAAGGGTACATTTATGGACAAGCTTCTCAACTCATCGTTAAATGTTGGTCATTAGTAACCCTTTTTCTTGTAATGTTGTAATAATAAACAAGTGTAGCAAATATAACATTATTTTTATCTATTATTTTTTTCGTAGAAAATAGTTAATTATTCGTCTACAAATCGTCCCCATTTAAATATTGCATATTTTGTGACAAAACAAAGATCGTCACTAAATTACATGTTGATTAGAGACAAGAAAATAATCGTTACTAATAGCTTATTTATTAGTGACAAAAACTAAAGTCGCAAATAAGTAGAATTTTTTGTGGCTTAAAGCTTACACCCTTTTACTACGAACTATAATTTGTCGTTGTTGTAACAAGTTATTTTTTATGACGAAACCTTTTTAGTGTCCAAAATTATACCGATTTTAAGGCAAACAATAGTTTGGCACAAATTGAATGCGAAAATATTTTGTGTCACTAATAACTTAAAATTCGTTACTAATGATACCTAATAAATGGCACAAAATTATTTTTTGGTGGAAAACTTTTGTGGACAAAACTTTGCTACGAAATTAAATGTTTCGTCACTAAAAGTATATTTCTTCATGCATTTAAACCCAAAAGGAAATTTTTGTCACACACGATGAATAATTAGTGACAAATTTTGTATTGTACCTAATAATTTCGCAGCTAAATATCACAATTGTTGTAGTACGACCATGTGCGAACGCGAGGCCAGACACTCACGAATGAGGCAGCACGCATGTGAATGTGCACGCCCAGGATGCCATTCGTTCACGCTTAAAAAATTTTTGTCTCCAAAAGCGTTTGTGGCAAAGTAGAAACTTTCTCATTATAAATTGTAGCAACGATGTCCCTACTATTTTTTTATATGTATAATTTATTAAAAATTCCGAAATAGACCAAAAACAATATTATGGAATTCCTTAAATTTCCATGGTAAACCTCTACCGCATAAAAAAAAATCATACAATTTTCACTCTTAATACCTATATGGAAACTCATACAATTTTTCACCCTAAATACCCTTACTATTGAAGCCCATAGAAATTTAACCTTGAATACCACAACTTTTAAAGAATCCACAATGGGAAAGGGAAAATTGAGATCTGCACCTACTGCTTCGTTATCAATCGATGATTTGATAACTAGAGATTACCTAGAGAGGGACAAAGATAACCTCATTTTTTTCAAGTACTTGGTATGATTTGTGCAGATCCTAGTGAATGAGTGTTATTTGTATGAACTTCTTGGGTATTATCATTCTTTAAATCAATTCATTTAAGTCTGTAATTTAATAACTAGTGTAATATATGATTAGTATGTAGAAGGTCCTTCAATTTATTTTCCATCTGAAACTGAGTGGCCATTAAAAGCCTCCTTTCATAGTTGCAATGGATGGAGGGATCAACAAATAAAATAGAAATAATGAATTCAAACAATTGAGTGTATCCATCACCCCGTATGGAAAGCTGCAGGGATTTATTGAGCTATCAAGAGTTAAGTTTAGAGAGTCAAGCAAGATAAACATTTGATTTTTGGGTTGGTAGAAAGGTGCTCTTGTGAGACTAACATTTTTTTATTTCAGTGGGGTGAAGCTACTGTTAGTCTTCAGGATATGATGATTTTGGGAGTCTTCTCTGTTTTGGGTGACTCAAAACAGAGAAGCCTCCCAAAATCATCATATTTTCAAGAGTAATAGTAGCTTAACCCCACGAAAATACAAAAGTGCTAGTCTCAAAACACCACCTTTTTACCAACACAAAAATCAAATTTGGATCCATTTGGACTCTATAAATTGAACTCTTCATAGCTCCATAAATCCCCACAGCTTTTTATACAGGGTGATTGATAGACTCAATCATTTGAACCCATTCTTTCCATTTTTTTTATTGATCCCTACATCCATTGCAACCATGAAAGGAGACTTTCAATGGCCACTCAGATTCGGATGGAAAAGGAATTGAAGGATTTATACAAAGATCACTAATTCACTATGATATGCACAAATCATGCCAACTACTTCAAAAAGTTTGGGTTATCTTTGTCCCTCTCTAGATACTCTCTAGTTCTCAAATCTTCGATTGATAACGAAGCGGTGGGTGCAAATTTGAATTTTCCCTCGTCCCAATCTAGATACATCAATAAGTGGGGTATTTAAGGTTAAATGTCTACCGACTTAAATATTTAGGGTATTTAGGGTTAAATTTTATGAGTTTTCATATGGGTATTCATAATGAAAAATTTTATGATTTTTTTTAGGCAGTAGATCTTTTCCATGGAAATTTAAGAACTACCATAATATTATTTTTTAGTTTTATTTTTAAATTCTAATTAATTTTATACATTTTTAAACAAAATAGTACTGACATATTTGCCACCAATTATCATATAATTGTTGGACAATTATATACTTCGCAGATCACTATAACTAATATATTGTTTGACTATCAAATCCGAAACATAGCATCACACTATTTATGAAGGGAAAGAACAATATTTTAGGTTTCTTTGAGTTAATTGTGAAGGGTTTCCTTTAGTCTAGCTCCTTAATGATATAGCACTTGTACTGATTTCATGCTTCTTATAAAAGGAAAACATACTAGTGTTTGTTGACGACCACGTATATAATTGACAGGCCACACAAACATTTAAGAAGTTACATGTTCATTTTAATCTTGGAATTGAGCTTAAAGAAATAAGCTCCAATTCCTATTGAATTCCTATGTGTGGAATGAGTAAACGATGAGAAAGAATTGTGAGGCTCAATTGATGACACTAGCCATTGGATAAGATTATAAAGTGTTTTTTAGTAAGGAATGAGACTCGAGGATGAAATCAGAAGTGTAGTGAGGGGCATGTTGTTAGGCAGGGGAATAATTTAGAATTGCTTGCAAAAAGACATACAAACTGTCTTATGCAGTCTTACCCTACATTTCTATAGGAGGTTGTTTTCACCACTCAAACCCCAAACCTCCTCGTTACATTGAAGAAACTTTACTAATCACACCAAGTATTCAATTACGTTACCGGAGCAAGTAATTAGATAATTTACACAATACTATTTTTTATTGTTTATTTATAATTATACAGAACCTTCCTTGTACTCTGATCTTATTTAATAATATTATTAGTATCTTCCACATATAACAAACAATCTATATTTAGAAAGAAAAAAGGAAATAGATATGAAGGTTAGTGAAATTAAAACATATTAAAGTTAACACTTAGGAGTATTTATCTTGACAACTACTAATCAATGTGAATCGAACTTTCAATCATTTCAGATATTCACTAACACTCTAATGTTCCATATTATCCTTCATTTTAAGTGTTGAACACTGCTTTATTGTTTTTATTATCAGCATATTATTATTCTGAAGAAATTTAAAGGTAGAGAAATACCATAAAGACTATACAAGTAAAATAGAAAGAAGAGATTAGATATGGGCGACGTTTGAGCAAAAATTCTTTTCTTGAAACTCAACATCATTTTGCATCTAAAGTTCCATATTATATGGATAAAAATGAATTGGATTTTTAGATGTACCTATGCACAAAAAAGAAAGAGTTCCAAATCATCGTTTGAGAGCAATTTCTATAATGGACATCCTAATCAACAAATAGATATTTTCTTAATCACATCCATAGTTGGTTGTATGTCACACATTGGTTTCTATTACATAACTCACATCCTATGCATTTCCTGTCATGAGTATAATTTATTGTTGTTTGCACCAGCAGTCTTATGGGGTTAGTTGGGGTATGTTTGTTGTTGTGTACCTTTCGGGATTATGGGATCTGATTACGACATTGTTTGATTAAATAATTATGTATCTTCCGTTGATTTTTTATTTAGCGATATAAATGGTTTAGACTTGACTATATATTGGTCCATTTGGTTTAAGCCAGGTTGGATTGGCCTCATGTCCACTGTGAAGTGTTGTGGTGGTTACCGATGTTGTATCTTCGGCTGGATGGCTTCCATAATGAACCCTTGTAGTGGATAGGTTATTTGGATAGCAACTCCAGTTATGTTCCTTCGTCTCTCTCTCTTTCTTATTATATTCTTTTCCCTTGTTTTTATTTACATTAATTGTTCAATATCTCTTCTTTAGCTTCTTATACTATACTTGCTTTCCTTTCCTATAATTTATGCTTGATTTATCTTTTGAGCTCCGTCGGCCTATTACTAATGCGTACCTGTTATTTGTATTCATACTACACTTGTACACCCTGCATATCATAGTATGACTTCTTTCCATTAAGGTATGCCTTGTGTGGAGTAACTTTTGGACTCAGAGACTGTGGTGAACCCATGAAATTTGGATTTGCTAATCTCCCTCTAGTTTAACTAGTACTAGTCTTTATTTTGCTTTCATAAATGGTTCGGTAAATATTTTTATTTGTCCTTGTACTCCTATTTTGATTAGAAGCTCGACTACCAAATGAAACCATATCTTTTGTCAAATATTTTAATCATCATTCCTTCTATTCCCTCTATTCTATTCTTGAAATGACCCTCACGGTAAAATCTATTTTCTTTCATGCTTTTACTGCTTTTCCCCTACCCATAGTTTCCTTGAAGCTTTTGTGTCTTGCTGGATTGAGTGGGATGCTTCCCGAGGTGGTCGAGAGAGTTTTGAGCAACTTTTTTCCTTTAAAAGGCTTTTTAAGTGAAAGAGTTGATTTTAGTCAACATCTGAAGAATCTAATGTCATATAAAAAATTTGAAAGCTCACTAAGTTACATATTGCTCTAGTAGAATGGTTGGTTCTGGTTGACAGACCCTCGGCATGTTTTGACCAACGTTTGACTTCGGTCAATATTCTTGGTAAACGCACTCATATGAAAATTTTATTAGTGTGGTTAGCTCTTGAATACCGAGTTTGTTCTTGAGTGACCTTTGGTTTTGATCTCGAGGTGTTCGGGATGAGTTTGTTGTTATATCCCATTTTAACTCACGTCAAATAGTGTACAACATATTGATGATTCCTAAATTATTTAACCTAAGGAGTTACCACCTAATTATTTTTTAGGTAAATTAGGACACTTAAATATTTATTTAAGTAATGATAAAATTAACTCCAATTAATAATCTACTTAACTTATGTGATTCTAAATAAGGGTTCAAGTTATCCTAAAGGGACGAGATTAAGCATCATTTACAATCTATTAAATATTGTTACCAACAAAACTTAGGTTGACAAAAATATATGATTTGATTAAAAATATGACGTAAGTGAAAATGAAAATATAACTTAAGAAGACATTACTAGTATTTTAAGAGAAATAGCATGTAAATAGTATATATATGAATACTTCTACTATAAGTTAATTAAAGCCCTCATTTGGACAGTTAATTGCAGAATATTTTGTTTATGTAGTTGAGTTCATAAAGTAACGAAGCAATGAGTTTTCCATCTTTTATTAGCATTGAACTAAAATTGATTCAAGCCATCTCTACTAAAAAGGCGAATTGTTTATACAGCTTGACCAAAAATACAATAATATGAAATTACATACAAATTTAGTCTTAGAAAAATGAGAAAACAGTTACAAGCTTACTTAAGATTTAAGAATATTACATACTTGAAGATTAAAATCCAAGCATAATAAAGTAATAATCTTTCCAAATTTTATGAACGGGCAAAATTAATTTGAAAAACCTACATTTGAAATGAAATATTTTTAAGAAAATAGTTGCAGCCATTTGTTTTCAAATGAAAGAAAATAGTCAAGTGTTTAAAAAAATGACTCAAAAGGTCTGAAGGCTTTTGAAGGTAAGCATGTAATTTTTTGTTTAAAACAGAAAGTTGATTCCTTTTATATTAAGAAAATGAAAATGTTTTTATTTATTTATTTAAGGGTCATTCATGCTAGTTAAACCATACATCTTGATTTCAACAAAGATTCCAACAAATCAGGCATTATTATATTTAAAGAAATGACTGTTTTTAATTAATATAAAATTCTTATTGATACAGTAATCTTAACTAAGACCTAAAACCATTATAAATAGATACACAGATGACATCAAATCAAAGAAATACATGATTTTTATATACATAAATGATTAGTTGTAGATAGAATGTAACTTCTGATAAAGAAAAAGATTTATAATGTGGTATAAGTTGAAATGCACAATTTATCAACTTCTATTACATGAGTATATTTAATAAACCACACAAATACACAAGGCACACTACATATCAACTTCTATTACATGAGTATATTTAATAAACCACAAAAACCACACAAAGATGCATAGTGTCGCATAAATACTAAAACAAGGTATTCAGCAATCATCATCGGCCGACCGATCAAGAAAGGTAAAAACAATCAGAAAAGATAGAGTCTGGTCACAAATAGAGGTCGAGGCGAATATGAAAAGAAATCACACGAGCATACAAAAGCAAATCTAAGTACTTCTACACTAAACCTAACTGGACCCTATAAGCCCAGAAAGTACACTATTGCGCAAGTTCTATAAACTCTAAACGGACCCCATAAGCCTGACAGGTACAAAGAATACTAAGTCCATAAAATAGAAGAATAACCAATATAAGAACTCTAAAACATCGCATTTCAAGCCCATAACCAACAACTAGTAAAGTCCCAGTCCGGATAGGAAGAGTGGCAATCAACCCAACTAGTCAACTCCCAACCTCGCTAGAAAAACAGACAATCAACCAGGCTGCTTATCCATATAGTCAACTTCTAGGGGCATAAGCCACCCAGCTAGGAAGAGTGACTCGGCAGCGTGTCAACTCCATAGAGGATCTTATATATCTAGATTGCCCAACCTGTCTACTCCTAGGGATGTCAGCTGCCAAGGTAGCAAGAGCGCCCAGGGGGAATTCAGTTCGAAGATATATAATCTCATATAGGCTCCAAGCCATCATGGATCAACATCCACAGTCAATGGTATCACAAAAGGCTCCAAGCTAGAAGCACTCCGATACAAACAAGGTACATAAATAACCTCTAGTAACGCCTAAGAGTTGCAAAGGTAGGGAGAGAAGATAGAAGGACTAACAAGTCTAGAGGGAAGATAGAAGGCCTAAACTAAATCTCTTCTTATAACACCCAAGTCTGATATTTTAGTGAAGAAGGACCTAGTCCATCCGAACGACGTAAGAAACATACAAAATTCACAAGGTGCATTGGTCTAAGGAAACAACAGTCTATTGTAGAATAAGCCCAAAACATGTTGATAACGACCAAATATCCTCCTTAAAAAAAATTAAAAGGGACAGTAGTCGTACTCAATAAAAACCCAATGACAAGTCAGGGTTGAATCCCATAGTGATTGGTATATCGTTGATAAGTCTTTTCAAGAAATTCATATTGTAAAATTTCTCAATCCTTAAAGAAAGAACAGTTGGGTGATTGAATCCACCAATTCAATAAAAAGATTTGGTTATCAATTGTCACAGTTAAATAAAACTTCAGAGAATTTAAGAGTTAACTGTAACACCTCAAATTTGAGAAAGCCTAGGAAGGGGTCTAACGGACTTGTCAAGACCAAAACTAGAACATGGGTCCTCCATGGAGCCCTAGATGGGTCGTGAAGTGGAACATAATCCGTTATGGTGCTCATGACAAGGAGGCGGAACTTTCCCCAAGTAGAATCCCTCCCAAAGACCCCTATACAAGCCATGAAGAGAGAGACGGGTTCTACAAGTGGTCGTGAAGGGGTCAAGTTCAGTAGGGGTTCTCCTCGAGCCACTGGTCAAGGACAACAGGCGTCAAAATGGTCTGTGAAGCTTCACACGGACCATGAAGTCATTTGTAAAGGGTTTTCATTAGACTTAGAGTTTAGGCTCAACTTTAAACACTCATATATTTTAGCACAAAATAAATTAGGTGGCCAATTACCTGGCAAATTGAAGATCTTTGAGTCATATTTCCAATGCCATCGAGTTTTCCTAATTCCAAACTCGGAGTAAAAAGTTATGCCCGAAATAGTGAAGCCCTATCGGGCAGAAATTCATCATTGCCCGTTTGATGGGCTATGGTAGTGCATGACGGGCCGTGAAGGCCTGCTTGATGCCAATCCGATAATTTTTTGTCAGAGATTTCTGGATCTTTTCCCCAATTGTTTTAACTCAAAATTATGTCGTCTTTCCTTCTACCCAAAGCCCTATATAATGATTTTAAACCCCAAAATCTCCCAAACTAAATTCATTCTCTTAAATTCTCAAAAGAAAATCAACTTTTTCCTCTCAAATATTTCTCTCTCTAGAAGTTGAAGAAGAAAGCTAGGGTTTCAAGATCAAACATCTTAATCCTTTATTGCTTCCATGCTTTTGGTATCAAGGTATGATAGTTTTTATCCAAGAAGCCTTTTCATCCATGGAGTTCCCAAATTCTCCAATTTACAAAGTTAGAATTCCCCAATTGAGTTAGGGTTTTCTTCCTTGTCATGGGTTCTTTTCAATGTTGATTTATTTGATTGATTTATGAACTTATATGCATGAGTTGAAGTAATGTCATGTTTTTAAGTTAATTTCCCATGAACCCATGGATAACCCATGTTTTCTAAGCTATGTTTATATAATGTGGGTCTTGAACTATGAAAGATAAATTTATGAAAATATGCATGTCTTCTCTTTATGAAATAGATGTAAATGAATTTGAAGATGCATTGACTTTGAAGATATGATGAAGCTTATGAATTATTGAATAGAATGCATGTTCATGGAAGTTGTTATAAAATATTATATTGTGGATGTCCACTACACCAAGAAGTTACTCTCACCCATTATCTGCATTACTTTCCTCCATTATGAAGATAACCATAACCTCCATAACCTCCAACTTTATAACCATTATTTTTGTAACCTTTCACTTTCATAACCTCCTCCATTATATCCATGTTAATGTCATGTTTATGACTAACCTTTTGTATGCCTCTATGTTACACTATAATAAGGGTTCATATTGTAAACACTTGAAGACTTGGAAGAATAAGAAATACTCTCATATCTTGTCACTATATTTCTATTGTTTTCATCATCTATAGTTTGATTTAGTTTTACAACACGTTATCAGCACGATTGTTCTACTATTGAAGGATTGAAGCAAAGTAAATATAAAGAAGGTAAAAATATTTGTGTTTTTCCTGTCAGAAACAGGGTAAATTACTATATAATCCATTTTATATTTTACTTTTGATTATGCATCATTAGTTTTCTTACCTTCTCAAAATCATATGAGTCCAGCAAGTTACTTTTACTTTGAGAAAACTTTTAATTTGATCACTTATATATTTAAAAAGTACAATTAGTTTTGTAAGTTAATAATTTGTAAAGAAGTTATTCTTTATGATTTTGTTTTATTAAAAGATAAGTTTTTGAGTTATGTGACATATACATATTGATTGAATTATCATTATTGGTTACTTTTGTACCACTTTATTTTTCTTTATCTAAACATTTACTTGTTGAGTTATTAATATATTATTTGTACTAACAAATCTTGTTTTGTGGTTATTTTAAAATGGTTAGTAAATTATGATAATCTTCTTAACAATATTGTGAGTGACTATTAAAATGTTTTAGTTTATTTTTACTTGGGACTTTTATTTTTTGGTAATGCATTTGATTTATTAAGACACTGGTTGAGGGTAAGACGGTGAATTCAGGTTTCACCGCACCAAGTAGATAACACATCGAGTTAAAGTCTCGGGGCACCATGATAACAAGAAGTTGGGTTCAGGTCCCATTGATTTATGGCCAAAGGCGTCTTTATATGGGTAAGACATTAGATTTAAGTCCTAATGCCCTATAGTGACGATATGATGATGACTAACATAAAATTTTATACTTTTGACTAAAAGTCATGAACTTTACCCAATTAATTTGCTCCATTCTCTTATGTGAATGTGGTAGCAATGCATAATATGTCTGAAAAATGACAAGTAGTTGAATGTATGTATGGGTGTGGTAAAATTTTAATGGTCATCATTGTGGTAATTATAAGGAAGAACATTATGGGTTCTTAAGATGGTCCTTCAAATGTGAAGGTGAATTTATCCATTAAAGTGGTATGAAAGGTTATTGGACACATTGTTTCTTAAGATGCTCCTTCAAATGTGAAAGAATTATTTTCCATCAAAGTGGTATGAGAAGTTATTGGGCACATTGTTGTTGGTGCAACCCAAATTTGTAAAGTTTTGTAAATCCTCCATCAAAATACAGGAATACAAAGTGCTAGTACATTTGTACATTTGACCTTTTAAACTGATGTTGAGGTGAGTCACATAAATTTGGTAAATGTGAAAGCATGAAAATGAGTTTCTAATAAAAACTGATGGAGCATGTTCAAATGGTTATGGTCCATTTCTTAAAGAAAATGTGACTTGTGTTCTTATGGATAAGAACATGTTCATGCATTGTTGGATAAATTTCACCTCTCACCTCTACAAGAGGTTTGAGAGATTGAAAAGAAATATTTTGACATAAATGGTCATTTAGTCATATAATTTAAGTACTATACAAATATTGTGGGTATGTTAAATTATGAACTATTGAAGGACAAAAGAAAGAAATAATTCTTTCCTATAAAGGTTGTGGCTATGACCAAAATAAATATTGTTGTGTGGTAACACAAATTTATCATTGGTAGTCAAGAAATAAATCTTGTATGTGATAACTTTAACAATGACAATAATAATAATTTTCTCCTTGAAGGAGATGGTCACCATAAGAATGGCATTGTGAAATTTGTGGTAGTACACAAAATTAATTGAGAGTTCCGAAAGGGCTAATTTGTTACTATCCGGAGGAATGAAATTATTCATAATATTAGGGTTGTAGTAAGTCTCAAAATAAACTTTTAAAGTTTCAGAAGAATTGAAAAGAAAAAAAATATTGTATTGAGACTATAAATTATGGAAAGATTTAATATCTTCAAATTACTACAGCCAAAGTGGGTTATAAATATTTACGTATAAGATTACACATATTTTCACGTTGTTTGTTGTATACAAATATGGGCATGATGATGGAATCACATGCAAAAGTAAACTAGAAGTTAACTAGAATAAATATCAGTTGGCATAATCGGTTGGTCATTCCGATTCAAATGTGATGCAAAAGAAATTGAGAATTCATGTGACTATATGTTTGAAGAAATAAAATATTCTTCAAGAATTCTCTTGTGTTGCTTGTTCTCATGATAAAATGATCATTGTACCAGCTAAGGTTGGGATTGTATCCCCTGAAATTATTTGGAAAATATAAAGGTGAATATGGGCCCGTTCACCTGCCATATGGACTACTTACTATTATGATTTAATAGATGCATCTATGGTATGGTCACATGTGCATTTGTATCAACTTACAAACTGGTCTTTGTAAGGTTGTTTGCTCAAATTGTTAAATTAAGAGCACAGTTCAAAACTATAAAATTATGTTGATGATACTGGTTGGTTTGGCAGAAATTGTTTGCCTCCAATAATAGCTAGACCGCTGATTATGAGAACAAATCTCTTAAATAAAATTTGATATGGGATGAGTTTATTTAACATGTATTCATCAAGCCAACAAGGTTCTCCCATCACAATTGGTTCAGGGTCAGCAACCAAATAATTTCCATCTAAAAAAATTGATGTGTGCACATATGATTGTATTGCTCCACCACACACAAATATGGATCTCCATATAAGGTTGGGGGTAAATGTTAGATTTCCTAACATTAGGGGAAGATATCTGTAGCAGCTGAAAATTATGTGTGGGGTGAATTATCTAGATCCTTGTTAAAAAAATGTGAACTTGAAGTTCAAGAGATAATTCATTTGCAAAATGTTGCAAATAATTTGTGGAATGTATTTGCTGACCCAATATTTTAATTAAGCTGCAAATGCTCCAATAAAATAGTCCTTGAAGGATAGAGTCTATGATACGCCAGAAGCGTGATAGACCAATCGATTCCAAACGTAAACCCTTTGAGGAAGGAGAGGACCAAATTATCAAAATGGTCATGATAATGAGGTAAGTGTTTTGAAAGAGCACTATGACATAACACTTCATAAAATCTTGGCAAAGGTTCAAGTACCTAAAAATGATGAAAAATGAAGAGATATCGATAAGTTATGTTGTATTGGAATCGATATCAAAATGACCGTCGACGGTATCTTTGATATGAAGTAGCACTCAATGCTACAAATTTTTACAAGGATCTTAAATTTGAATCTGTCATATAGTGTGGATAGATAAATGATTAGAACTATTCAAGTATATTCTGCTTCACTTAGAAAAGTGATGTTTTTGACCTTATAGTTCATGGATCAAAATATAATGTCAGTGTGGTACAAATGAATCATTGTGTGAAAGTGTAACCGTTAGATATAAAGTGTGGTTTGTGCCTCGGGGCATAAATAGTTTTTGAGAAAATCTTGACATTATTAAATGGAGATATATTCTCCAGTGGTGGATGCAATGAGACTTGTTTCAGTCTGGCAATAGATGAAATACTTGAATATGTATAATGAATGATTATTATGTCTAACTAGACGATGAAGGTTATATGAAAATCCTTGAAAGATTTAAAAGGTCTTGAAGCAATTCAGTTGAGTACCCAATGGTTTTGTGACTGCTTAACACAGAGAAAGAATCTTTTTTATCTCATGCAAATGATTAAAAATGCCTTGTATTAATCCAATTGGTGCCCTTATATATTGTTGGTTATGCAAATGCTAGAAGATTATTTGATATACATAACGAAAATTATGTGAAAGGATTGTCATATTATCATTCAAGTTATGATAAGAAACTAACAAAGCAAGTTACTCAACACATAGAAGATGTGTGATTTTCTTTCAGAAGAAAAGATGAGCTTCAATAAAATTGAAATGATCAATCTCCGAGTCAGAAATGATTTGATTATGTAGATGCATAATATTTAGTTGATCTGCATAAAACTCGATCGCAAAAGGACTATTTATTTACATATGGAGACACAACAATATCTTGGCATTTAAAGAATCACATTAGTAACCACTTCTTCAAATCATACAGAAAGAATATTGATCTATTAAATAAGTCGGGAGTGTATTTGATTGGAATCATGATATATCATATTCAAAAAATATGTTATTTTCTTTTGAAAAGGATATTCCAGCCACCATATACGAAAATAATATATAGCTCAATTTAAAGGATGATACAATCAAAGGAGATTGAACAAACCATATTCACCAACAGTCTTGTCCACTCATGATCTTACACAAAATGGTGAGATAGATGTTCAAAGACCCATTCAAGTGGTAATATTGTAAACTTATTCACTAAGGATTGGGAACATCAATATTTGAGAAGTTGTTATATAAGATTGAAATGCATCGTCTCCGAGATATCAAGTAAAGTTTTTATCGGGGGAGAAAAATACGCATTGTACTCTTTTCCTTAACCGTGGTTTTATCCCAATTGGGTTTTCCTGATAAGGTTTTTAATGAGGCAAAATTCAAAGCGTATTAAAAGATATGGGTACTCTTTTTCCTTCACTAGGATTTTTTTTCCCACAGGGTTTTTTGTTAGTAAGGTTTTAACGAGGCATATTATCTATGGACTTCCAAGGGGGATTGTTATAAAATATTATAGTGTGGATGTCCACTACACCAAGAAGTTACTCTCAGTCATTATCTCCATTACTTTCCTCCATTATAAAGGTAACCATAACCTCCAACTTTATAACCATTTTTCTTGTAACATTTCACTTTCATAACCTCCTCCATTATATTCATGTTAATGACATGTTTATAACTAACATTTTGTATGCCTCTATGTTACACTATAAATAGAGGCATAAGGCCGTATACGTCTTGTTACACCTAGGATCTACCTTCGGTCGTGACACTAACAAGTAATCTAGGGGTGTGGGGATGGGAAATAGATGTCACATCTGGGTAATTATGATACTCTATAGTGATGAACAGGCTAAGTCATCTTCAATGACGCTAATTATCTTTCGATCTAAAAGAATCATCGCATAGAATTTTCATTCGGTCTCATCTAAATGATAATCTAAACAATCCAATACCTTACTCTATTCTCTCCATTGATGCAAAAATAGGGAAAATAGATCCGACCCACCACCTCTATTTTCAAGTAAGTTACAAAAATCACACCTAAATTTCTAGTATTGGATAACTACCCACACTAATAAATCTCTTTTGAGCATCGACCAGATATCAGAAGTAGGAATTAAGTTAGCAACCTTAACCAATAAATTAACCCCATGCTAATTAGCCCAAATTAATGTATTAACATCTGCAAAAGGAAGCATAACATAATACACACTACATTAAATCAACACCCAACCCCATAATTGCACCCCTTAGATCTTGGGGTTTTAGCAACCCATCACAAAAAGCAAAAAAAATATACCTTCCATGATTGCAACCATGGGTAACATGAAATTAATCAATTACGAGTAAACCTACTTTGGATTTAACTTCAATTTATCAAATTCAACAGAAATGTTGACAAACCTCAAAAGCTAGAAAGTGTTCTTCACAAAAGTCAAGTGTTCTCTCAAAACTCAAAATATTTCTTAATCTTTCTAATTTTCAAACCTATCTCATTTCACTCTCATTCGAGATATTTATAGTTTCCCAAAATTTAGCTCAAATCGCAATGACTGTTTTATTTGGCGAAATAAGTCAGGCTCTTCGAGCTCGTTCGATGAATCTCCTCTTGTACTTCAACTCGCCTTTTCATGTTTTAGGCTTCAGGTATTTGAACCCTAATCGCCAAACTCGTTCGAGTTTGCCTTTTACATTCAGAAAATCACTGATTACAACATTGGTTCGTCTCTCAAGCATTCATTTTTCTCCCTGGATTGTTAGTTTTGGTGACGTTCAACAAGGTCGCCTTTCTTCTTTGGCGTAGTCCCTTCACTGTTGATGTTAGCCGACCTTTTTTGATAGACACAAGTTTTATGCACTGTCATTTTGGGCGAGGTCATGCCCACTAGGCAGTCGCCTTTCTCTTTTTGTGATCAACAATGCATAGTTTGCACTTTTTTTGCATTTTTGGCCTTTCTTTCAAACATCTATCCTTGCCTTATCCATTTTCCTTCATAGCTACTAATCATCAACATATCATAAGAATAAAACAAAATTAGGCATTGAGTACACTAATTAATTGTAACACCCCAAAAATTTCTAAGTTAAGATCCGAACTATTCTTCATTTACACGTACGGTCATATCGACTAATTCTTTAATTGATCATATTTGTAAAGGTAAACTCTTTACTATGAAAATGATTTTGGATATCAATTAAGGTCACTAGAATCTCCAAGTACAAAGTTGAGTTGAAAGTTTCCTTACCGATTAAGTTTTGATGTAAGATTCTACCTGGGTCAACTTGAAACGACCATATATCTTTGAATATAAAGAGCTACATGGCCCATAAAAAATCTAATTAAAGTATTTGAATATTCTTTCCAATGCCACCAATTTCGCAACAATCCGAGTTTTGAATAATATGTTATGACCATTTTAGTAACCTGATACAGTGTAGTGACGAATTGGCCGACAGAAAAACATTAAAAATAGTCATTTTTGTCCTTTTACCTCTAAAAAAACTCTACACGAATTGCTTGACTAATTATAGACCCAAAACAATCTGATTTTCATCTCTTAATCAATCATTCTCTTCTCTCTCAAACCCTAAGGCAAAACCTTAAGGAAAAATCAAAGAAAAAGACTCCATTCAAGATTCTGTCAATCCTTTTCAAGATTCTTCTTTAAGATAATTCTTTCTCCAAGAATTTCATTTTTTCCAACTCAAATTCATCCATACAATTATGAATCACTAATGAAAATCATAATTCTTTGCCATAGAGATTTCAAGAAACTAATTCAAGAATCTCAGGAAATGTTTTCTTGTTGTTTACCTTCAAGCTAGGGTTTCTAGGCTTCTAATCACATTCTTCTTCAAGTTTCTTCAAGAACCTTGTTCTTCTAGGTATGTAAGACTATCATAGTATTGGACTAGTTCATCTCACGCCCTGCATCTACTTTGAAATCAGTAAAAGAGAAATCTAGGACTCTACCCCTAGATTTGAGTATTCTTGAGATGAGTTGATTTTGAGTTCTCGAGTTCCTATTTCTTTTTGAAATTCTATTCCTAATTATTGAATTACTATATGTTATGTACTGATATTCTTGAGTTCTTGCGTTCTTGATTTCGGAGTACTGAGTTTCCATATTCCTATTAAGACCCCTGAGTTGAGTCCTTCATATCCATAATTTTGCATGAACCGTATGAATTGAGTTATAAAATTTGAGAAGCTTTTTAAATCCAACATTTGAGTTTTAAACTGAGTTTTTTAGAAAATAAAGATGAGTTTTGAGAAAGAATCTGTAAAACATGATTAGTATGACAGTCGAGTCTGTCATCAATGTTTAAACAGTAAGGTATCTAGATATAGCATCAATGTTTATGTTGTATGACTTCCCGAATCATCAATGATCATATCACAATATGATTTTGATATATTTTTGGGAAAAAGTTTTCCTGTATGAATTGAGTAAGAGTATAAGGGAACTAAGGATTTCCAGAGATATTAGTTTTTACATTGATAAAAGAGAAACTTTGATTTCTAAATGAGATATGAGTTCAAAGATATTTCAAGAGAAGTTACCTTTTTTAAGAGGATAGTTTGAGCAATTATCTCAAACTAGAGGAAGAGTATGTTTTTAAACATTGAGAATGAAAATATTACTGGGAGTAGTATTGATCACCAATATGGGGATGAGTTCAAACAACTTACATTACACATAAACCATGTATGCAAACATGGGTACATGATCATACTTTTTAGATGAATCCTAAGTGCCTGCGGACAAAGCTTAGTGGATCCACTTACTTGAGGTGTTCTATACCCTGGCAAGGTATAGGACAGTTCTGGAAGCGTAGGCGAGACGTTGTATCATCACGTAGCTCATAATGATGGTTGTCGGTTAGAGAATCTCCCAAATACAGTTAATAGTGTATTTTCATTATATCACTTAATATGTTGACTTCAGATATAAGTAAGTACTTTTGTAAAGTTTTAATGATTTCACTCATTTATTTTTTTTACATTCAATTGAGTATATATCTATATCTATTGTAGTTCTTTCATTCATTTATTTGTTATTCAACTATATTATATATTCGTACATTCAATGTACTGATGTCATTCGACCTGCATCTTTTAATGATGTAGATACTAGTTCTTAGGATTCTCAACAAGATTCCATTGAGATCACTTCATCTACTTGTCAGCTTTTAAGTAAGACCTTCTTGCTCCTAGAGGACTCCAATTTTATGAATTGTTAGTAGTAGTTCCTCGGAGGAGCCGTGTGTAGAGGCTTCATAGATAGACATTTTGGAGAGTCTTTTAGTTTCAAATGTTTTATTTATAACTTATGTTTCATACACAATTTATTCTGCACAGTTTTGAGATACAATAAACTATTTTTAAACATTTCTTTCAATTTGATGCTTACGTATGCTTAAGTTAGACCTAACCGCTACTAAAACCTCACCCACAAAGGTCGACACACACATAGGAATGACCATAGGCTCATAACTCATACCCATACTAGAAGCATGATACACAGACACATAAGAATATATAGTGCCCGGATCAAATAAAATCAAGGTGGGCTGATGTCATAAAAGAATTGTATTTGTGATCACATCATATGATGCCTCAGCATGTTCCCTCGCTGGAGCTGCATAGAAATGGACTGATCCACCTCTGCTCTGGTCATTAGTCCTACCACCTAACCTGCCTCCCGGGGGGACCACCTTGCATACCCGTTATCCAACACGATGGTCTTGACCCTTACCTCGACCTCTAGTTGGAGGTGCTACTCGTAAAGCTGGTAAAACAGGCTCTGCAACTAGAGCAATCTTTCTACGCAAAGGGAAATCTCTGGTCCACTGACCTAAATCACCCCAGTCAGAATAACTTTTAGATGATCTGCTCCTAGAAGCACGACTAGCATACCCTGAAGTACAAGCTTGGGACCCATGACTCTAACTAGAGCAAACCTCACTTCAGGTATACCGATCACCCTCAGAACACTACAATGAGGACTGAAAAGGCCGACTAGACTGACCCTATTGAAACCATTTTCCAACCCTATCATGTGCATCTCTGGGCCTGGAATGGGACTCACTATAGCTACCCTCATATCTAGCTCTCTTGTTGCTGCCCTCTTGGGCCTCATGATAGAGTTGCTCAATAGTATGGGCATGATCAACAACATCTAGAAAGGAGTGACCCACCTATATCATAAATCACTACAACAAATTTTAATATTAGTGATGAATAATATTGTCACTTAAAATTCATATTTCGTCAATAAAACATTTTTGAAACAAAAAATCCGTCAATCTTTCGTCCCGAAAGCATGGGTCACTAAATGTATATTAAGACAACTTAGTGTTTCGTAGTTTTATTAGTGACGAATTCATTTCTCTCTTTGTAATATGTATTTCGTAGTTGAACAAATATTATTTCATCACTAAAAACTATCTTTTACCTACGAATTCTTTTGTCCTTAAATGTATAAATTAGTGACAATTTTTCTTTTATACAATTTTGTAGATGAAAATTATGGTATCGTCGCTAAAAATAATTCTATTACCGACAAAACAAAACTATCACCAAAAATGTCATAATTAGCAATAGTCAGAATTGATATAAAATACAAAGTTAATTTGTAGGTAATAATTAGGCTATTCTGGGAAAATGATTCATGTTGTCACTAAATGTCATATATTTAGTACAAAAATGTGTTCGTCTCGCTGCAGTCGCTCCTAAAGTTAAATTTTTGAAGATAAAGTGTTGTCACTACTCACAAGCAGCATGTGACATTAAAATTCGAAGCGCCACTATTTACAATTTGTATTTAACTATGTTTCCATTAATTTATAATTTTATTAAGAAAAAACAATTATTAAATAATACATAAATATCTAAAACATAATAGAATGTAGTGATCTATTTTATAATGAGTATTGTACAAATTATAAATAACAACTGAAAATTTTGCGTCTAAACATTTCTCATTGCTCATAAAAAGTAAAGATAAAAAGTTTTGCATTTGGCTCACACGGATAGGTCTGAAGGTGTTTCAACAAAATCAAGAACAACCCTCGTACCTTAAAAATTGTTGGTATTCCTGCAAATATACCTAGCCATCAAATGAACCCAATGACCATTTCAAAGCAAAAGCGAAAACCACAAGCAAATAGGAGCAGAATAAAGTAGATTCTAGCATGACATGCATTTATACAAACACTTATTCTACCAAAACTGCAATTATCAATCGAATTAATCAATCGAAAATAACTTGTACAAAATTAAATACAAATCAATTGATACTAACCAGTTTATACAAATACAGACGAAAATAACTCAATTATACAAATACAGATGAATTATACAAAAGTACCCACGAATTATACAAATGAGGTGTGAATTATAAAAACAGTGTCGCCCATAGCAGCTTAAACTATAGCTACAATCCGTAAATATGCAAACTATATATAAGGAGCCTAATTAAGTTTATTATAATGGCTATTTGTGAATTTTCTTTTCCCTATTTTTATTTGTTTTTACCTTTCATCTTTTATAAGTGACCCCATAGAGAGTATTAGGGACAAGTTTTTTTTATTCAATTTAAGGAACATATTATCTTCCCTAGTTATTAAAAAAACAAAGAATTAACAACCACAATACAAAGTTGTATCTAAAAGGGTACATTTATGGACAAGCTTCTCAACTCATCGCTTACTGTTGATCATTATTAACCCTTTTTCTTGTAGTGTTGTAATCATAAACAAGTGTAGCACATATAACATTATTTTTATTCGTAGAAAATAGTTAATTATTCATTTACAAATCTTTCCTATTTAAATATTGCATATATTGTGACAAAACAATGATCGTCACTAAATCGCATGTTGATTAGAGACAATAAAATAATCGTCACTAATTGCTTATTTATTAGTGACAAAAACAAAGGTCACAAATAAGTAAAAAAAATTGTCGCTAAAGCTTACACCTTTTTACTACAAACTATAATTTATCGTTGTTGTAACAAGTTGTTTTTTATGATGAAACCCTTTTAGTATCCAAAATTGTAACTATTTGAGGTAAACAATAGTTTGGCACAAATTGAATGCTGCAATATTTTGTGTCACTAATAATTTAAAATTCGTTGCTAATGATACCTAATAAATGGCACAAAATTATTTTTTGGTGGAAAACTTTAGTGGACAAAACTTTGCTACGAAATTAAACGTTTCATCAATAAAAGTATATTGCTTCATGCATTTAAACACGAAATGAAAGTTTTGTCACAAACGATGAATAATTAGTGACGAATTTTGTGTTGTACCTAATAATTTAGCAGCTAAATATCACATTTGTTGTAGCGCGACCACGTGCGAACGCGAGGCCAGCCACTCGCGAATGGGCAGCACGCACGCGAACGTTCACGCCCAAGATGCCATCCGTTCACGCTTAAAAGCCTTTTGTCTCCAAAAACATTTGTGGCAACATAGACACTTTCTCCACTATATTATAAATTGTGGCAAACACGTCCCTACTATTTTTTTTATATGTATAATTAATTAAAAATTCCAAAAAAGACCAAAAATACTATTACGATACTCCTTAAATTTTACATGGAAAACCTCTACCGTATAAAAAAAAAACTCATACAATTTTCACTCTTAATACCCATATTGAAGCTCATAAAAAATTTCACCTTAAATACCCTTACTATTGAAGCCCATAGAAATTTAACCTTAAATACCACAACTTTTGAAGAATCAACAATTGGAAAGGGAAAATTGAGATTTGCACCTACTGCTTCATTATCAATCGATGATTCGATAATAAGAGATTACCTAGAGAGGGACAAATATAACCCAAATTTTTTCAAGTACTTGGCATGATTTGTGCAAATCATATTGAATGAGTGTTATTTGCAAATCAATTCATTTAAGTGTGTAATTTAATAACTAGTGTAATATATGATTAGGATGTTGAAGGTCCTTCAATTTCTTTTCCATCTGAAACTGAGTGGCCAATAAAACTTTCCTTTCATGGTTACAATGGATGGAGGGATCAACAAATAAAATGGAAAGAATGGATTCAAACGATTGAGTGTATCCATCACCCCGTATGGAAAGCTGCAGGGATTTATGGAGCTATCAAGAGTTCAGTTTATAGAGTCCAGCCGGATCAACATTTTATTTTTGGGTTAGTTGAAAGATGGTTTTGTAAGACTGTGTTTCATTGGGGTGAAGCTACTGTTAGTCTTGAGGATATGATAATTTGGGAGGCTTCTCTATTCTGGGTGACTCAAAATAGAGAAGCCTCCCAAAATCATCATATCCTCAAGAGTAATAGTAGCTTAACCCCACGAAAATACAAAAGTGTTAGTCTCACAACACCACCTTTTTACCAACCCAAAAATCAAATTTGGATCCATTTGGACTCTATAAATTGAACTCTTGATAGCTCCATAAATCCCTACAACTTTTTTACAAGGTGATGGATAGACTCAATCATTTGAACCCATTCTTTCCTTTTATTTATTGATCCCTACATCCATTGCAACCATGAAAAGAGACTTTCAATGGACACTCAAATTCGGATGGAAAAGGAATTGATGGATTTATACAAACATCACTCATTCACTATCACATGTACAAATCATGCCAACTACATGAAAAAGTTTGGGTTATATTTGTCCGTCTCTAGATAATCTCTAGTTCTCAAATCTTCGATTGATAACGAAGCGGTGGGTGCAGATCTCAATTTTCCCTCTTCCCAATCTGGATTCATCAATAAGTGGGGTATTTATGGTTAAATGTCTACCGACTTCAATATTTAGGGTATTTAGGGTGAAAATTTTATGAGTATCCATATGGGTATTTATAATGAAAATTTTATGATTTTTTTTTAGGCAGAACAACTTTTCCATGGAAATTTAAGAACTACCATAATATAATTTTTTTGTTTTATTTTAAAATTCTAATTAATTTTATACATTTTAAAACAAAATAGTAGCGACATATTTCCCACCAATTATCATATAGTTGTGGGACAATTATATACTTCACATATCACTATAACTAATATATTGTTTGACTATCAAATACGAAACTTAGCATCACACTATTGATGAAGGGAAAGAACAATATTTTGAGTTAATTGTGAAGGTTTTCCTTTAATCTAGCTCCTAAATGATATATCCCTTGTACTGATTTCATGCTTCTTATAAAAGGAAAACATACTAGGGTTTGTTGACGACCACGTATATAATTGATAGGCCACACAAACATTTAAGAAGTTACATGTTCATTTTAATCTTGTAATTGAGCTTAAAAAAATAAGTTCCAATTCCTATTTAATTCCATATGTGTGGAATGAGTAAACGATGAGAAAGAATTGTGAGGCTCAAATTGGTGACACCAGCCATTGAGTAAGATTATAAAGTGTTTTTTAGTAAGGAATGAAACTCGAATATTAAATCGGAAGTGTAATTAGGGGGATGTTGTTACGCATGAGAATAATTTAGAATTGCTTACAAAAAGACATGCAAATTGTCTTATGCAGTCTTACCCTACATTTCTATAGGAGGTTGTTTTCACCACTCAAAGCCCAAACCTCCTCGTCACGTTGAAGAAACTTTACTAACCACATCAAGTATTCAATTATGTTACCGGAGCAAGTAAATAGATAATTTGCACAATAATTTTTTTATTCTTCATTTATAATTATACAGAACCTTCCTTGTACTCTGAACTTATTTAATAATATTATTAGTATCTTTCACATATAAAAAAATAATCTATATTTAGAAAGAAAAAAGGAAATAGATATGAAGGTTAGTGAATTTAAAACATATTAAAGTTAACACTTAAGAGTATTTATCATGGCAACTACTAATCAATGCGAATCAAACGTTCAATCCCTTTAGATATTCACTAACACTCTAATGTTCCATATTATCCTTCATTTTAAGTGTTGAACACTCCTTTATTATTTTTATGATCAACATATTATTATCGTGAAGAAATAAAAAAGTAGAGAAATACCATAAAGACTATACAAGCAAATTAGAAAGAAGAGATTAGATATGGGCGAAGTTTGAGCAAAAATTCTTCTCTTAAAGCTCAACATCATTTTGTATCTAAAATGCAATATTTTATGGATAAAATGAATTGGATTTTTAGATGTACCTACGCACAAAAAAGAAAGAGTACTCAAGGGTTCTTCCAAAACGTCGTTTGAGTGCAATTTCTATAATGGACATCCCAATCAACAATAGATATTTTCTTAATCATATCCATAGTTGGTTGTATGTCACACATTGGTTTCTATTACATAACTCACATCCTATGCATTTCCTGTCATGAGTATAATTTATTGGTGTTTGCACCAGTAGATCTTATGGGGTTTGTTGGGGTATGTTTGTTGTTTTGTACCTTTCAGGCTTATGGGACTGATTAGGTTATTGTTTGATTATATAATTATGTATCTTCCATTGATTTTTTTCTTTAGCTTATAAATGGTTTAGACTTGACTATTTAGTGGTCCATTTGGTTTTAGCCAGGTTGGATTAGCCTCATGTCCACTGTGAAGTGTTGTGGTGGTTACCGATGTTGTATCTTCGGGTGGTTGGCTTCCATAATGAACCCTTGTAGTGGATAGGTTATTTGGATAGCACCTCCAGTTATGTTCCTTCGTCTCTGTCTCTTTCTTATTCTATTCTTCTCCCTTGTCTTTATTTATATTAATTGTGCAATATGTTTTCTTTAGCTTCTTATACTATACTTGCTTTCATTTCCTATAATTTATGCTTGATTTATCTTTTGAGCTCCGTCGGCCTATGCCTAATGAATACCTCTTTTTTGTATTCATACTACACTTGTACACCTTGCTTATCGTAGTATGACTTCTTTCTATTAAGGTATTCCTTGTGTGGAACAACTTTTGGATTCAGAGACTGCGGTGAACCCCTGAAATTTGGATTTACTAATATCCCTCTATTTTAACTAGTACTAAACTTTATTTTGCTTTCACATATGGTTCAGTATATATTTTTATTTATCCTTGTACTCCTATTTTGATTAGAAGCTCGACTACCGAATGAAACCATGTCTTTTGTCATATATTTTCGTCATCATTCCTTCTATTCCCTCTATTCTATTCTTGTAATGACCCTCACGGAAAAATCTGTTTTCTTGCATGCTTTTACTGCTTTGCCCCTACCCATAGCTTCCTTGAAGCTTTTGTGTCTTACTGGATGCAGTGGGATGCTTCCCGAGGTGGTTGAGAGAGTTTTGAGAAAGTTTTTCCCTTCGAAAGGCTTTTTAAGTAAAAGAGTTGACTTTAGTCAACATCCGCAGAATCGGATGTCGTATAACAATTTTGAAAGATCAGGAAGGTCCATATTGGTCTAGTAGAATGGTTGGTTCTGGTTGTGAGGCCCTAGGCTTGAGTTTATGTAGTTAGGCATTCCATCTTTAAAGTTTTGGCCAATGTTTTACTTCGGTCAATATTTTTGGTAAACACGCTAGGATGAGAATTTTATTAGTGTGGTTAGCTCTGAAATACCGAGTTTGTTCTAGAGTGACCTTTGGTTTTGATCTCGAGGTGTTCGGGATGAGTTTGTTGTTATACTCTATTTTAACTCACATGAAATAGTGTACAACATATCGATGATTCCTAAATTATTTAACTTAAGGAGTTACCACCTAATTATTTTTTAGGTAAATTAGGAAACTTAAATATTTATTTAAGTAATGCTAAAATTAACTCCAATTAATGGTCTACTTAACTTATGTGATTCTAAATAAGGGTTCGAGTTATCCTAAAGGGACGAGATTAAGCATCATTTAAGATCTATTAAATAATGTTACCAACAAAACTTAGGTTGACAAAAATATATGATTTGATTAAAAATATGACGCAAGTGAAAATGAAAATATAACTTAAGAAGACATTACTAGTATTTTAAGAGAAGAACCATGTAAAGAAATTCTTTAGGCTTAAACAATTCACTAAGTAGATAAATAGTATATATATATGAATACTTCTACTATAAGTTATTGAAAGCCCTCATTCGGATAGTTAATTGCAGATTTTTTTTATGTAGTTGAGTTCATAAGGTAACGAAGCAATGAGTCAAACCATCCTTTGTTAGCATTGAACTAAAATTGATTCAAGCCATCTCTACTAAAAAGGTGAATTGTTTATACAGCTTGATCAAAAATACAATAATATGTAATTAGATACAAATTTAGTCTTAGAAAAATGAGAAAACAGTTATAAGCTTACTCAAGATTTAAAAATATTATATACTTGAAGATTGAAACCCAAACATAATAAAGTAATAATCTTTCCAAATTTTAAGAACGGGCAAAATTAATTTGAAAAATCTACAATTTAAATGAAATATTTTAAAAACTAGTTGCAGCCATTTGATTTCAAATGAAAGAAAATAGTCAAGTGTTTAAACAAATGACTCTCAAGGTCTGAAGGCTTTTGAAGGTAAGCATGTAAAAATTTGGTTTAAAGCAGAACGTTGATTCCTTTTATATTAAGAAAATGAAAATGTTTTTTTAATCTAAGGGTCATTCATGCTAGTTAAACCATACATCTTGATTCCAACAAATCATGCATTATTATATTTAAAGAGATGACTATTTTTAGCTAATATAAAATTCTTATTGAGAGAGTAATCTTAACTAAGACCTAAATTAATTATAAATAGATACACAGATGACAACAAATCAAAGAAATACATGATTTTTATATACATAAATGATTAGTTGCAGATAGAATGAAACTTCTGAGAAAGAAAAAGATTTATAATGTGGTATAAGTTGAAATGCAAAATTCATCAACTTCTATTACATGAGTATATTTAATAAAAACACAAATATACAATGAACACAATGCACACTACATATTGAAGAAGGAACATAATATTGGCACTGACCTTTTGAATGGCAATGGACACTGGCGAGGTCTCAGATCTACTGAAATCCAACTTTACTCACAAATATAAAAACACGATTAACCAAAAGAAAAGCTCTGTCAATGTTTTTAAATTTGGAGAGGAGATGCGAATGAAAAACTCAGTGTGAACAAAGGATGAGTGACAGCCAAATCTTCAATTGTTGAGCAGCAATTTTAATTTCCTATTTTGAAATTAATCAATGATAACCATTAAAGAACAAACGTTGGGATTTTTGGATGTACTTGACATTCTTCACCTGATTGACATAGCCATAGAACTAATATAGAGTGAAAACCTCTATCCATAACTAATGAAAAATGGAGTTTTTTTTTATAATGGAGAGAGAGAGAGAGAGAGAAAGAGAAAGAGAGAGAGAGAGAGGCTCCAGCGGCTTCTGACTTATGAGGAACTTTGGGGGAAGGGGGGGGGATAAAACCCTAAAAAATCTAAAACAAAAAGTGTATTTTAGGTAGTTAAAAGAGGATAAAGTGGGTAGTAGGAATTGTGAAGAGAGATGATGGGTTTATGTTTGGGCTGCTGCATTTGGGTCCTTTTTTAGGGTTCTTGTGCAAATTTGGGTTATTATTTTGTACCCAAATTATTGAAGTATTTCTTGAGTCTTTTTGCTGTTTAAATCAATTCATTTGAGCTTGTAATTTAATAACGAGTGTAATATATAATTGGTATGTAGAAGTACAAATACTTAAAAATTTCCTTGATGATTTATATTAATTTAGTAAGTATGAAATTATAAATAAAATGATGAGAATCAATTAAAATGAAAAACAAAGTGATAGAAGTAACTTTTTAAGAAAAAATTGTATTTTATTAGTAATTCTATAAATGTGACAATGATAGTATCATAATTATAATAATAATGATGGATAAAATAATTTTTTTTTAATAACTTAGAAGAACAATCAAATATAATTTAAAGAAAGGAAGCTAAATATTGGGTGTCAAGAGTTTTCCCTCTTTGTCCGGAAGCAATGAAAGAATTTTTGGGTAAAGAAGTTGACGCTGTTGCTAATTTTTCCCGACCATATGTCACGACCTGACTACCCGATTCATAATGGCACCTACTAAAACCCACCAGCAGATAAAAAAACCCATACCCAGAACGAGAAGTAGTGGCTATAACGGTGGAATTGCACAGAAAGTAATACTACAATAAGAAAAGACAAAAACAAAAAGAAAAACAAAAAGTATATACAAAGGAAACCTTACCCAAACCTAGAAGGCACGAGTACAAAGTTGTCTTACAGGATAAATACAAGTCCAAAAAGTGGACCACAACAAGCCATCTCAAAGGCAAAAGGCAAGCTAACATATGTACAAAAGGAGACATGTTGGTCCAGGACACCACAAGCTCACCCTCGTCTTCGATATCCACAAGCTACAAAAGATGGTACGAACGATTGCTTGTAGTTGGTACTAGGACTTGCATAACGAAAAAATGCATAGTGTCGCATAAATACTAAAACATGGTACTCCGTAGGAATCATCGGCCGACCGATCAAGAAAGTTAAAAACAATCAGAAAAGATCGAGTCTTAGACACAAATAGAGGTCGAGGCGAATATGAAAAGAAAGCACACGAGTATACAAAAGAACATCTAAGTACTTCTACACTAAACCTAACTGGGCCCCATAAGCCCAGAAGGTACAGTATTGCGCAAGTTCTATAAACTCTAAACGGACCCCGTAAGCCTGACATGTACAAAGAATACTAAGTCCATAAAATAGAAGAATAACCAATATAAGAACTCCAAAACATCACATTCCAAGCCCAAGTAACCAAGAACTAGTAAAGTCCAGTCCAGGTAGGAAGAGTGGCAATCAACCCAACTAGTCAGCTCCCAGCACCACTACAAAAACAGACAATCAACCAGGCCGCCTAGCCATATAGTCAACTTCTAGAGGCGTAAGACATCCAGCTAGCAAGAGTGACTCGGCGGTGTGTCAACTCCATAGAGGATCTCATATATCTAGGTCGCCCAGACTGTCTACTCCTAGGGGTGTCAGCCGCCCAGGTAGCAAGAGCGCCCAGGGGGAATTCAGTCCAAAGACAATCTCACATAGGCTCCAAGCCATCGTCGATCAACATCCACACTTAATGGTATCACAAAAGGCTCCAAGGTGGAAGCACTCCAATACAAAGCAGGTACATAACCTCTAGTAACGCCTCAGAGTTGCAAAGGTAGTGAGAGAAGAAAGAAGGTCTAACAAGTCGAGAGAGAAGACATAAGGCCTAAACTAAAGCTCTTCTTATGAGACCCAAGACTGATATTCTAGTGAAGAAAGACCTACTCCATCCGAAAGAATAAGAGACATACAAAATTCACAAGGTGCATTGGTCTAAGGAAACAATACTCTATCCTAAAATAAGCCGAAAACATGTTGAGAACGATCAAATATCCTTCTTAAAACCAATTAAAATGGACACTGGTCGTAGTCAATAAAAATCCTTAGACAAGTCAGGGTCGAATCCCATAGGGATTGGTATTTCGTTGAAAATTCACCAATTCAATAAAGAAAATTGGTTATGAATTGCCACAGTTAAATAAAACTTAAGAGAATTTAAGAGTTAACTGTAACACCTCGAATTTGAGAAAGCCTAGGAAGAGGTCTAACGAACTTGTCAAGACCCAAAACTAGACCAAGGGACCCTCCATGGAGCCCTAGATGGGTCATGAAGGGGACCACAGTCCGTTATGGTGCTCATGACAAGGAGGCAGAACCTGCCCCAAGCAGGCTCCCTCCCATAGACCCCTAGACGGGTCGTGAAGAGGGAGATGGGTTGTACAAGTGGTCGTGAAGGGGTCAAGTTCAGTAGGGGTTCTCCTCGAGCCACTGGTCAAGGAAAACAGGCGTCAAAACAGCCCGTGAAGCTTCACACGGACCATGAAGTCGTTTGTAAAGGTTTTAATTTGACTAAGATTTGAGGGTCAACTTCAAACAATCATATCTTTTAGCACAAAATGAATTAGGTGGCCAATGACCTAACAAATTAAAGATCTCTGAGTCGGATTTCCAACGCCACCGAGTTTTCCTAATTCCAACCTTGGAGTAAAAAGTTATGCCAAAAATAGTGACGCCCTATCGGGCAGAAATTCATCACGACCCGTTTGACGGGCCATGGTAGTGCATGAAGGGCCGTGAAGCCTCCTTGATGCCAATCCAACAATTTTTGTCAGAGACTGCTGGATCTTTACCCTAATTATTTTAACTCAATAATGTGTCGTCTCTTCCTTCTACCCAAAGCCCTATATAATGATTTTAAACCCCCAAATCACCCAAACTCAATTCATTCTCTTAAATTCTCAAAAGAAGATAAGCTTTTCCTCTCAAATATTTCTCTCTCTAGAAGTTGAATAAGAAACCTAGGGTTTCAACATAAAGCCTCATAATCCTCCATTGCTTCCATGCTTTTGGTTTCAATGTATGATAGTTTTCATCCAAGATGCCCTTTCCTCCATGGAGTTCCCAAATTCTCCAATTGAGTTATAGTTTTCTTCCATGTCATGGGTTCCTTTAAATATTGATTGATTTATGAACTTGTGTGCATGAATTGAAGTAATTGCATGTTTTTAGTTGATTTCCCATGAACCCATGGATAACCCATGTTTTCTAAGCTATGTTTATATAATGTGGGTCTTGAACTATAAAAGATAAATTTATGAAAATATGCATGTCTTCTGTTTCTGAAATAGATATTAATGAATTTGAAGATTGATTGACTTTGAATACATGATGAAGCTTATGAATTATTGAATAGAATGCATGTTCATGGAAGTATGTTTATGACTCAAGAAATCCTATAGATGAGATTGTCTAAATGTTCTATGAAACTTTGCCACATGACATGAATGACATCTAGATTTGCCCTCAATGCTTTGCGGGCTATTTTTCTAAATTAGGTCTTTATTAGTATGGTATCAGGAAATGCCATCAATGATTATAAACCACATTTTTAAAACTATTTCCATTAGTATTAGTGGTATCTCTAACATGAAGTCAATGACTATGGTCCTTAAAAGTAATTATGAAAATGTAACACCCCGTATCCGAAAATAGAGATTTCAGATTTCTGGTGTTACAGGTGGCACTCACGGACACCATCCATGGACCGTTGATGGACTCACCGTCCATCCTGCAGGTCCGTGGTTCGTGACAAAAAACTTCCCCAGAACTCAGTCAGAAAATTTGGCTAAGTGTTGACCCACTGCCAGACTTACGGCCCGTAGGTTAAGTCACGGACCGTAGTTAGTGTCCGTGGATCGATGCCCCTAAAGCCCAGCTTCAGTCCCGATTGACGGTTGACCAGAACGGACCGATCTACGGTCCGTAGGTCTGACCGTAGATGACCGTCAACAGCCAGTTAGCTGAAAATTGTTGATGGGTCAAATTCAGATGGTCATAACTTTTAGCACAAAAGGAATTATGTGTCCCATGACCTATGATATGATAGATAATTGAATACCCTTTCCAACGCCACCGAGTTTGCTAAAATCCGACCTCCGAGTAAAAGGTTATGCTCGTTTTAGTGAAGCCTTGTCGGGCAGACTCGATCGACGGACCGTCGATTGATTGACGGCCCGTCAGTCCAATCCATTGATCACTCCGACAACAATTAAGTCAGGGGTCTTTTGGTCTTTTCCTATTTCGTTTAACCCCTAATTTACGTCGTTTAAACCCTAAATCATGAGATTTTAGTCAGTTTAAGCCTAGAAACATAACTAGAACTTACCTAAGTCAAATCATTGATCAAACTTAGAAGAATTAGAACGCTAAGAAGAGAAAAGAGGTCAAGAACCCTAGTTCAAGAACGCAACAAGGTTCCATCAGTTCCAGCCCCGAAATC
>JAJOOS010000553.1:0-61920 GCA_029582725.1 Solanum chiquidenum | reverse complement strand
GCCCTATAAAAAAAACCAATCGTGAGAGTTGTAGGGTTGGTGGGGTTGATTTGATAGAACAATTTGATTAAAATATTACTCCTTAAATATCATTGTGGAAAAAATTATTTTACGATCAATATTTAAAGGCGAATTCAAAATTTCAAAATAACAGGTATACTATTACATATTCATGTGACCCATTTTCTTATGCATAAATTTGCCACTATTTACATCCGATCAATCATGTAATACAATAACTTTTTATACACAATTTTTTACATTAATTGTGATTAAATAATATATATATATATATATATTCTTACTTTAATCTTAAATCAACTAAGGTTAATTAAAATGATTGATTGAGTGTGAGCAACATTTTAAAACTTCCCTATATTCTTTAAAAATTAATATCTTATAAGTAGTATGTTTTACTTTTTGTGACACTTCTTTTTAAGTCAATTCAAATAAATAACATATTCTTATTATTTTTTTATCTTTTTTTTATATTAATGAGATGATTTAGATACATAACATATTTCATAAAAAGAAATTCTTCCATTCTTAAACCCACCGTGCAATTAGATATTTTTTATATAAATTGGGTGAAGTAGTATTAGTTATAAAAATGCCTATCAAATGTATCATCTATATTCTTTAATACACGAAATCTTAGTAGCTTAGTTGGAGAGTTACCTAAATTTCCACCTTTGTTGTGAGGATTCGATTCTCCTCATTATGATCCCTTCCCATTCCCCATCTCCCTTCCCCCACCACAATTTTAAAATAATAATATATTTTTCAATACTTCAATATTTGGAACAATAAAAGTAAATTTTAGAAAAAGAAAGGCATTCTTAATAGTTGTATTGACTAATAATTTGAAATATATATATATATTTTAATATATGGGACCTCTTTTATATGAAAGAGACCACCCAATTCTGATGGTGAAATATGGGGTGGTGGGCGTGGGGGAATGACGTCGATAAAGACAACCCATGTGTGTGTAGGAATTTTTTTTCCGATTAATTTAAACTCATATCGAAATTAATAAAAAAAAAATTAATTGAATCATTTTTTTTATATATATTTGGATTAGAATCTAAAATCATGAAGTTATACTATTCCTTCATCCACAACCCTATTTCTATGTTTTATGTAATTTGTTGGAACTTAAAAAAATATACATTTTTATAAAGTATTAATCAGGATTCATATGCATCACATCTTAAAAAAATATAGTCACAAATGTTTTAGAAAATACACCTAAGTATATAATTTCAAGATAAAAATTATATACTACTCATTGACCTTAATACTTCATCGAATTCATTGGACGGTGCTTGACTAAGTATATAATTTTTAAGATAAAAAATAAAACGTTTGACATGTAAAATCAATAAGTAATTTACAGAATATATTATATATCACATTCATTCTTATAGCCTATAGGAACACGACATTAAGGGAAGACGGAAAAAAATAAAAAATATTTTCTAAATTTTCTAAATATAAAAGAAATGGTTAACGTTTTCTCTGAAACATATTAAAAGGAAATTGGATAACTATAGTCCCTAAGTTGTTGATGAATTTTTGTTTTTAGTTTTTGTTATATTTGATTAAACATATTTAACCTTATTTACTTAACTAAAATGTACATTTTTGGTACTTTAATAAAGAAAGAATTTCATATTTAGACTATTTTAACAACTATATTATCCTTGAATATGGAATAACCGCGCAATTTAACATAATACATTGATATTAAATTGTTTAATAATTCATTAAATTTGTGAATATTAACTTAGAGATTAGAATGGTATATAATAATTAATTAAAGGTCAAATATACATAATCATAAATCACAAGAACCAAATTATAAATTATCAATATTGAAGGACTAAGTACTAGTTTTCCCCAAAGTAATGTGTTTCAAAATAACATGAAATATGTGGGGATGAATCTAGAGTGTGGGGTGCGGGTTATCAGGTACTCAATAGCTTTTGCACATATCTTGTATTTATATTAAGAATTTATCAAAAACATAACAAATATTTGTTGGGAACCTAATAACATAATAGTTTCTTGATTTAGTGATAGAAAAAATAATTTGCTTTTAACTTTGTTGCGTTTTTTTATTAGGGCACATAAAAGAGTTTTGTTTTTTTAAAATAATAATAAAAATTGATGAAAATCAATACACTTTAAATTTTGAATCTTCCTCTAAAAAAACGAAGACAGACACAAGCAGGGGCGGACCCACCCTTGGCCAAGGGGCTTCAAGCCCCTTCGCCAGAAAATTACATTGTATATAGAGGTCAAATTTTGATCTAATATATATATATATATATATATATATATAGACACATCTTAACACAAGTGAAATGTTTAGTGTAGTGATTAAGGGATTGCAAAAGTAACTTAAGGTCGTGGGTTTGCCTTGTTGGCCTCATGATTGTTTTTTTTTCTTACTACAATCGTTGACACCCCTTCATGAAAATTCTAGATCTGCCACTGAACACAATCTAATTTGAACGCCATCAACTTTTAAATCCATTTATAAAAATATGAAAATAAATCAAAGCTAATTTAGACGACAATAAATCTTGAATTCACCTCTAAATATTATTATGAAAATATGCACAAATTGATTCGGACATCACCAAGAAAAAACAAGGAACAAGAACTAGTTATGTAGTCTTGTTCATAGACATTGGTAGTTACAACTTGCAATGGACTACACCAACCACAAAAAAATAGATATAAAATTAGAATATGCTTTTTATTTATTTTCTGTTTAGTCAATTGTGGTGTGAGTATCTTATTTTATATTTTATATATATTCCAAAATGACATGGCCTTGGATGCTTCCTATCACTATTAATACTTTTTATTTACTTCTTTGTTCTTTCTCTATGTGGTCCGTCCGTCCTTGTTTTTATCCTAATGAATCATTATCATTTTGATACCAATGTGTTAGCTTTTTCTGGGGTATCATTATAATAAAAATAATAAATAATATACTTTATTTAATGAATTATAATATTATTTATGGACTTGATTATTATATAAGTCGCTAACAGATAGACCTCGAATGTTTTCTTTCACTCATTACTAAGTTATGATTTTGAATTTGCGAATCAGCTCATGCATCTTGGATTTCTTTTTCGTATCCATAGACAATAACTTGACAAACCTTTCTCTTTTTATTGAAACATCATTGGTATTGGTGTTATTCCATCCTTCAAAAAATGTGTGACCTTATCTTGCTAATTGACCTCTTTTTTGTGTGAGTAGAAATGTTCAATAAATACTTTTCAATTGTGTCATCCCCCTTATTTTTTATACTTCCTAAGGTTTCAGTCGTTTTCTACTTGTTAATATATTTTTTTTTATTTTTTTCAAGTATTCGTTCGATAGAATTTCTCCATCTCTAATTATAAGATTTGAATTAACTCATTTTTCTTATTTAATTTTACTTGAAACAATAATTAATCTGAAGTATTTTAAAATGGTTGAGAATATCTTTACATATTTAATTTATTACAGGACTAACAACAATTTTATATACCATTGAAGTTATTATTTTTAAATATATATGTTTTTTTGATAAATAAAATAATTTTCGAAGATAATAACTATTAATCGAATAATTCTTTTTAAAAAAAAACAAACTCTCAATATCACTAAGCATATGCACCAACTTTTTATGATCAATAAATTCACTTGATTTTTTTTTCCCAACTGCAAATTGATTTTAACTCAATCACTGTTCTGTAGTCAGGCGTTACATTTTTTTTTTCTAGTTTTATTTACCACAATATAATTGCATAAAACGTGACAAAAAGATGACCACTATTTTACTGTCAAAAAACAAAAACACCGCGTATTACCTTTTCATTTTCTCTTTTGTCGTTTCACTTATTTAAATGACACAATTTTTTTCTTCATAAAATTGTGTGTAATTAATAATATATATTATCTTTACGACAATAATAAGTAAATTTCACAAGTAGAATAAAAAAAAGATAAATTTTATGAAAATTATGCTTATCTTTGTGGATAATACATTCACATAACATAGAATGGGGCTAGGAACTAGGGAGTACATAAGTTAAAACTGTAGTCAGCAGAAATACTTAAATAAAAATGTCTTTGCACAATATTTTTTTTTTCTAAACAAAAAAGACCTGAGATGGAGAAATAAAATATTATATTAAAAGATTAAAATAAAATAAATGGAGAGATTTTCAACGGAATTTTCCCGTTACGTATTTGATTTATTTAAGTCCAAATAAGTGTTCATATAATTCCAATCAAAAGGTCCTCATCCTTTGCAAGAGTTGATATTTTAGACTTTTATTTCACCGTTGTTAAGAATAAGTAAGCAGTTCAATACACAAAGCATCTTATGTTAATAGAGTCTAAAAAAGATCACGTCCTACGAAGAAATAAAAAAGGAAAAAGGGTTCGAAATATATTTGAACTTTGATCGAAATTGTTATAACAATTTTAAACTTTGGGGAGGACCTATTACCCTCCTGCATTATTTTATAGTGTTTTTTAATGGTATATATATGCCCACGTGGGTAAGTTATTATTTATAATGATGCAATATTTATGATATCCACGTGGACACATATATACCTTTAAAATACACTATTAAATAGTGGAGGGGTAAAAGGTCCTGCCCAAACTTTGAGATTGTTACAACAATTTCGATCAAAGTTCAAATATATTTCAACCTTTTTCCCAATAAAAAACAAACAAACACGTTATTCACATTTGTGCAAAAGTTGTATTATAAGCCAAATCATTTGCATTTGTCCTTTTATGGAATGGCATGAAAACAGAATCAACCGTTAAATCCATCACTCTTTTTTCTGCATTATTGATTGGCATAGGTAAGAATCTAAAAAAATTAGGTTAGGTATGGAATTTGGGTGTATTTATTAAGTTTTGGTAACCAAAAAGTGTATGAATATAGATAGTTTGAATTAAAATAACTGCACCTAATGTTATAAAGGTGTATTCACCTTAAAAAATTTATCCGCATCAAATATTTACAATAGGTACGTGATATGTGTTTAACACAACTATTACTTGACCATAATCAAATACTCCTATATTTTCACTTCATGCCATCAAACTTGAAACTAAATGGCAACACAAATAAGAAAGCACAAGAATACTAGCAAAACCAACAAGTAAATCAGTCAGAAACAAGAGGCTTATATCATTCAAGTTTTTCAAAGCTGGCAATCTTTCCAGCAACAATCAGTAACGATTAATCGTTAACGAAAATACTGTGCCAGGCTTCATTAGTTTCCTGGCACACAGGACTAGCTATGCTAACCAACTTCCTGGAGTAGTTATTTATCAGCTGAGATGACAGAAGCACAAGAAAAGAACAATTTATCGAAAACTATGCTACACCAGAAGTTCTTCAGAAAAAGCTAGAGTAAGTATTTCAGAGCTGTATCTTGAATCCCCAATTCAACAAGAGGAAAGCATCATCAGCAAAATATGCAGATTAGTGCTACTTCCCGAAGTTAACAAGTGCTCCACCGAAGTCCTGAATTATATCAGATGCACAAGTGTGGTGGTTTAGAAGGAAAGTGGAAAAAGTTTACCAAAAGAAAAGAGCAAATAGATAGTATTTGCTCACATCTTTATGAAAATCAAGAGTCCGGAACTTCAACTCATCAACCTGAGAACGAACCTTCATGTCAAGAAATAAAGGAATTCTTTTCACCAACGCGAAGCAATACTGTTTCAATAACCAGAAATCGGAACTTGATTGAACCACATACAACAGAAGCATACATGAGGGAAGAGGGATATTCAAATTTCATTACTATCACAGTTTATAACAAAGTCAGATTTGGTTTGTTGTTCATCTTTCATCTAAATTCTAATTTTTGGTTTCAACATATTTGGACAACCGATGTATATGCCGAGATTGTGAAGACAACATTATCTTATTATTTATTCCTTTAATCTTGTGGCCTTAAAACATGTTATGTGGAAAGTTAGAATCAAAGAGTTGCCAAAAAAAAGAAAGAGACATTTTTTTGAAACAGAAAAGGAAAGTAAGACAAATAAATTTAAACGGAGCAGCGGAACTTCATCTAGATACCCCTGTGTCCCCTCTAGTTTACTTCTTCCTAGGAGACTGTCTTTTTGAACAGTCTTTTTTTTCCTCCTATGATTAGGGTAAAGCACCAACTAATATAATCCGAAGTTCTAAACATTTAAAAGACTACCTCTTACTTTTTTGTACAAGGAGATGATAAAGGAAACTCCAAGTCTTCAAGCTGACTGGAGAAGATTGAACACTGCTCTCTTCTCGGGCATGCTTGGAATGGCTCCCTTCACTTGAACACATAGAGAAGCTGCTGCAGCTGTAAATGCACAAGCCTTTATTAGATAGGAAACTACAACAACAACATAACCAAAATGATCCCACAAGTGGGATCTGGAGAGGGTGAGATGTACGCAAACCTCATCCCTACCTTTGTGGGATAGAGAGGTTGTCTCCAATAGACCCTCAGCTCAAGAAAAAAGCTTAACGAAACATGTTTGAAGAAAAAGTATAAGACTAAAGAAGCTGAAACAAAAATTGGGAGAAAGGACCAGCATGCTTACCAGCAAATCTCAAACATTCCTCTTTAGATTTACCCTCCACTAGGGCCACTGCAAAAGCAGCTGTAAAAGTGTCACCAGCTCCTGTTGTATCAATGACTTTTGCAGCTTTAATAATGGGTTGCCGCAAGGGTTCCTCTCCTTTGGTGAAAAGAGCAGATCCATTGGCCCCAAGCTTAACAAGGACCTGGTTAACTCCCTGGGAAAAAAAAGAAGCATGGAAACATCATTCCACAAAATCAAATTGATATAATTACAAATTTACAGATAACTATTGTAATTTGTGACACCCCAAACATTGAGCAAGAAATCAGGAAACGTAGCTAAATCTAACTAGGAATGTCCTACTAGGTCGGTGGACCAAACCAGAGCCCCACAAACAACAAAGCATTAATCCATCATATTTAGAAGGAGAAGCAAAGCCATCACCAGACATTTATGACTCACCAAGCAAAAGTCTATCAGGACCTCTACATTTTGCACAATCAATAAGGGCAGGTAACTATAACACATCAAAAGGGACTGTTAGATTCAGACCCCAAAAATGTAACTCGGATAGTTATTTTGGGTCACGGATAAAGTCTAAATCAAGTGAAATGCTTCAAGAATATATCCTGAATTTAGGATGCAAACTTTAGGAAAAATGAATAAACAGGTACGTGAAAAACAGACCAGGTCATAGCACTGCTCCACTGCATTGCTGATTTGTTCGAAATTTCCAGTTGGCATTTTTGTTATGCGAGCCAGCTCAGTTTCATTTGGGCTGAAAATCTCAACACAATGAAGAAGTTCTAGAGGGATTGGAGAATCCGCTCCACCAGCATCTAGAATAACTGGAACACCTGCATTCCTGGCAGCCTGAAGATACCAAGATGTTTAAAGAAGCATATCAGCCAAAGACACTTGACATCTTCATGACACATGTGGGCACACACACACACACTCACGAAAACACACACACAAATATACTTCCTTCATTTCAATAAATGACGATGATTGATTAGACATGGAGCTCAAGATAGTAATTGCCTTGTGTATTATTAGTAGTCGAAGAAATATTGAAACTGTTTTTTGAAAGTTAGTTTGATAAAGAAAATATCACATGAGAGATTGAAATTTAAACAGCTAAAGCCTAAATGAATTTGAATTCGTCACAGTAGGATGAAGTAAGTAATACATCAATGGAATAGTATTTTGGAATGTCAAAAAATGAAAAGAGTGTCACAGAAAAATCAATGAAAGTAAGTTCTCTCCAATATTATGTAAAAGAAGGCTATTTCCCTTCTCAGTGCGCGAAACTCACAATTACAGCTGGGTAAGCTGATCTGACAGTGACCTTAATCATCCAAGTCAACATTAGAAAAGATATCCAAGGCGAATTTTAATTTACCACAAGAAAAAGGTAGGTGGGGAAAACACATTATTATGATCTACCTTCTTTTTTGCATCATTTCATGCTTAGTATACTAGCGGAAGACATCTCAGGACCCCCTATTAGTAGACTAGTAACTCACTCGAGTCCCTGTTAGAAGCATCTTTTTGTGTAGGGTCCCTTGTCCCCGCTTCTTTCAGTAATGACTCCTTAATTGATCGCCCCCTAAACACTACTACTGTAAGTAACTACTGTAATGATGCTGGATCAAGCCAGCACAATACTCCTTGTACTGCTTCACAGTTTAGTTAATAACTTAATATAATATAATCTCCTGTTTTGTCCAAAAAGAAAATGATCTACCTTTCTTTACTTGCGTATGATAACAGTTCCTCAAAAGGAGAACCTTAGTTTCAGTAAAAACATAAAACCAAGATAGGTTTAAAGCAATATTGAATAGTTAGAAAATATAAATTTAAAGATATGACACGTGTGCCTAACTCAACCCAAAAGCTAGCTCTTGAGGGGAGTATTGCCCAGGTCCATATAAGCAAACCATCCGTCCGTTCACCAACCAATGTGGGGTTGTAACCCATTCTAACACGCCATTCATGTCCGTGCCTGATTGGAACGTGGACCGGGTTTCCCAATTTTGATACTGTGTTAAGGCATGACACCTGGGCCTAACTTGATACCATGTAAAGCTATAGACTTGAGCCTAACTCGCGTTGTCCAAGTACATATTAGCAAATCATCATTCCATTTCCTAACCAATGTGGACAGTAACCCACTCTAACATATTCGATTCTACACACAAATTGAATTTCGCCTAAATGAATATAGCCATTGAGAAATCAAACATAAAACCGAAAAGCTCAAACCTTTGCAACTTGGATGTTAACAAAATCTGGAATTTCCCTCTGGAGCAACACAATCCCTGCACTTCTCACAATCTCCAAATCCTCATATGACAATTCATCAGGCCAACAAGACATGTTTGCACCACCAACAATAATAATCGAATTCTCCCCATCAGACTGAAGCATCACCACAGCATTTCCAGTTGGAGCATTAGAAACAGTAGTAAGGTGATCCACACAAACTCCACCACTCTCTAAAGCTTCAGTAATCAATTTCCCATGAGCATCTTCACCGACTTGACCAAAAAAAAAAGTTGGATAATCAAGCTTTCCACCACAAACAGCTTGATTAGCCCCTTTTCCACCAGCCAATGTTTGACCTGTTTTGGCTGAAATTGTTTCCCCTTCCTTTGGTAACCTATCAATCTCCACATAGATATCTGCATTAGCTGATCCAACTACAACCAATGGAGGTTTTGATTCTTTCAAGATTGGTTGATTTGTGTTCTCTGAAGCAAAACAAGAGATGGGTTTCACTTTTCTTGATATGGGGTTGTTGTTTTTGCCATGAAATTGAACTGGGTGACTGTAAAGATTGAAACTTTCTGTGTTTTTGAGGTTGTTTTGGGCTGTTGGGTGCCAATACTTTGATTGTAAAGGTGTTGTTAGACCTTTCATGTTTTCTACACTATCCCTCTTTTCTTCTTCTTCAAAATTTTGCTTTGGTGTTTGAGTCATTCTTGATTGAGAGTAATTGATGGAGACGCCACAGCCCACATGTGACAAAACAATAGTATTTTATTGCGAATTACACGTCGGATCCAGGTAGGTGCACAGATAACCTATTTTAAGGACACTACTTAAGACTTATCCAGTTTTTATAGGACTATCTCTAATTTATAGTCAAATTGTTTAATATTTTGATAAAACTTACTAAAATTAGAGTTGTCAAAAAGGGTCAGCCCAGTCCCATCCGGTCCAAACCTCGTGCGTCAAATTTTTTGAAAGGCTAGGGCATATTGACCCTTAATTTGAAAGGGCCTAAAAATGCTCAACCCAATCCTAGAAGGGTTGTGGGCTGGGGCGGGCTAGCCTTTTTTTTCTTCTTCATATTTTATTCTTTTCAAACTTAAAATAATATGACATAAAGAAGATTTTCAAATTAAATATGGCAAACAATGTTGTTTTTTCAATAACACAAACAAAAAATTCAGTGTGATTAGCATGTATCTAGGATACTAGATACGCGAGATAGATGTATTTGGTGTGATGCATCCCACATACGCGAGCGAGATAAGAAAGTGGCGAGCGAGATGGGAAGGAGGCGAGGGTGTAGGATTCGTCAATGTATCCTAGATACATACAAATCCAATTGGATAGAGTATATCTAAAACAAAAAACACATAATTTTAAGTCTATGTATCTCGAGATACATGTCTCTGGACACACTAATATCTGGTAAGATTCGTACTATTACAACATAGCGTGCATCTAAGTAATTAGTTCATACACTAGTGAAATTTCTATAACTTACTCTAAAATAAATAGTTTTGGCCCATGGGCCGACCCCTGTCTGATCCCGCTTAAGCCTCAAGGGGCAAGGGCTTATATGGACCAAGCTTATAAGCCCTAGTTTTGAAAGGGCTTGAAAAATCTTATTCCCAACCTTACCTCGATAACGGGTTGGGTTGGACCGGCCCCATAGGCTAAGCCCATTTTGATGGCTCTAGGAAAAATTATATAATTATACAAATATTTTAATTATATTTATTAATTCTTCCTATAATTTGAACTAATTAATAGTTTTATATCAAAATTAAAGTTAGACACACCCGAATATATGTATTTTTGCTATCATAATACTCTGAAACACAATACATAAGGAAAAAAATGACTGAGCGAGGATATATGAGGGAGGCGAGTGAGATAGGAAGGAGGCAAGAGTGACAACCCGTGTACGTGAATCACACTAGATATATGTATCCGAAATACAAGATATAATCCAGGACATTCTGAAATGGAAATACATGGGAGAGAGACGATCGAGAGAGTTAGCATATCTCAAAAATATGTGAATCACACTGGGATACAATGTATCTGAAATAAGTTATAGCAAATTTTGACCTCATATATCTAAGATACATGCATCAATACACACAAGATACATGTGCCTCGAATCAAAATTTGACGTGAATGGTAATTTTGAAAACACACGAAAAGACACATAATTAGACCCTATCAATGAAATTTGTGTTGTTTTCTCTTAATTTCAACCAATAGCTAATATGTACTAATAAGGACAATAAAGTATCTAATATTTGTCTAAAACAAAATAACTATAATTGCAAAAAATAATAATTAGAGTGGCTACCACTTAAACACCACCGTACAAATGTCTATAACATATAAACCTTTACCGTCAGAGAACTTGAGGCCCAATTATGTAATAAAAGTTTGTGGCCCAGGCCCAGTATACTAGCAAGGCAAAGCCCATTAAAATTATTTTCAGTTAACGTGGTTATCTATAAGCCTCAATCTTGGCCAACTGAAAGAACACCACTACTCAAAATAAGGCATATTCAGCTACACTCGACTTCACGATCAAAAGCTGGTCATAACCAGTAAGATTTTAGATAGACATACATTGTCGATATAAACTTTTAAATAAAGTGATCACGCATAGTATTAAAGTATAATTATATAAGAAGAATGAAATACTTATTATTGATAGTCACTTTGTTCGAATAGTTGTGAATGGAGAAAATCCTATTGGGAGCGCCACCGTCGAATGGGTCTTGTTGTGCACGATTCGAATTTAGTCAGAGCTTCAATGTGGGCTCCGAACACCGGATGGAAATAAAAAAAAAGATAGTCACTTTGTTCAGCTATAGTCATTATACAAAACGTAAAACACTAAAAATTACCCCGAAGTAGTTAGGAAGAAAATGGAGAAACAAAAACTACCTAAATGAAAAACTCGGTATATATTTATATTTTGTAATTTAAATACATTGATCATACAAATTTAATTCTCATATTACATCCTGGTATATCTACGGTGGATAGGAAAGGACAAGTCAACATCTTTAACGGTTTAAGATGATAAAACCACCATCTTTCCATGGACTTGCGAAGCATGGGAACATATCCTCTATGAACACTAGAAAATGCCAGCATTTTCATATTCAAGAATCAATTTTAGCATATGTCCATGGCTTCTCGGACCATACAAATCTCCTCTTTCAGCTCAGCAGTGAACTTTTCATCAAAACCCCAATTGGGATTTAACAGCAAGCCATTATCTTGCCTAACTTTTGGAGGAATCAAAAACAGAATTTCAGTCTCAATTCGTGCAATGGGCTCCTCAGCTTCTTCTTCCAAACCCGATAGTGCTCAAGGTCTCCTTTTTCTCTTCTCTATTTATGTGTAATTTGTAAGAATAGAGAATCACTTTTCCATTATTGTCTGAATGCCCCAATTTATTGCCTCTCAGACTCCGCATATGTTGTTGTTAGTTTATAGGTTTTGGATTCTAGAAAATATAGCTTATTGGGTTCTTGATAAGTTACTTATATACATATTAAGTGGTTTTCTTTTCAATATAAATAGGGGTTTGAGCTAAAGCTATTGGGTTCTGTCAAAAGTGCAGGAGAAGTGGTAGCTCCGCTTACATTGTAGTAAAAGTTAGAATATGAAAGAACTTTAAAGGTTCAGTCTTTAGTTCTTACTTTCTGAGCTTGTTGTTTTCTCTTACGAAATTTGTACCAAGTTATTATGGAGATTGATTGAATTACATGTACTTGTGCTGGTGGGAAGTAGCAGCTACTGTTGTGGAATAGTCAAGAACCATTATAAAAGAATTTTGGGAACTGAGATTTTGGCTCAAGAAAGCAGTTGGAATGCCATAAGAACATGAATGTTTTCAAAATGTATGTACAGTTAGATATCGGTGGGGATGTGGTTATGTGCCATCTTGTGCGATCATCACTTTGTGAGCTAACTTTTGGGGTTGAAATATGCCCAAGGTCCGTATTCGTATCAATGTGACAATGTACAACTTGATTTACTAAGATAAGATTATTAGACTGCTGAGGCTGATTGTATTTTTGTGAAGTAGTCTCAAAATGGTTTGGCATAAAATAAGCTTTGCAAAGCATATCTGTCTATTCATCTTATGGGATGTTGCTGAAGTAGTTAAAGCAGGGAGCTTTCGGAGATGTGAATAATCTTACCATGACATAAAAAGTGAACATCATTGTGCAGGGGCCAGTAAAATGGATTATAGCTCTATAAGCGATGAGGAGTGGAAGAAGAAGCTAACAAATGAACAATTTTACGTTACACGGCAAAAGGGTACAGAACGGGCATTCACTGGGTACAATCTTTTTCTATTCATTTTTTCCTTTTATGCTGTAGTGGATCTCTTGTCTTTTGCTTGTCAGTAGAATTCAATAATAATAGGATGCTCTCTCAAGGAAGCATCAGTATTTGAATAGTGGTAACTAGTTTGATGCGTACCGTTGTATTGTTTATCCGTCAAATGTTAATATTTATATTTATATTTGAGGAGGAAATGTCTGGTTAATTTAGGAATTGATTTTAGAAGAAAAGGTTGATGACTTTGGGGTATGTAGATGTAATTTTGCAGCGATTTTTTTTTTTGAGGGTTCCATTTATAAACCCAACGATTTGGGGGAAACAGTAGACTTCTAACACCAAAAGGGAAAAAGGAGAAGTATTTAGAGGGAATGTGTATATTTGGTCCTGATCAGATATTTAAAAATTCTACAACAATCTTGGCATTCCAGTTTCAGCTACCTGCGACAACTATTGTCTTTTACACCCGACTCTAGAATCTTCATAACTCCTATTGTCTTGTGATAATCTGTGTTTAATACTGGACCACGAAACATACTTAATTTTGCTCTCTTTTTCCTCTTGCTTGTTATTTACACGTTTCAGGGAGAGGAAGACAAGGGAGGGAGTCAGCATATTGAGTTATGTGTTTAGTATATCTTCCTTGAAGCAGGAATCAGGAACTTGATTATCTCTTGTAGTCTATGCTAATTTTGAGAATCTTGCCCAAAGTGACCTCAACGACGAGTTCAGAATAGAATTCAACTCTCAATGCCCAATGATCATTGACACAGACATGATGTGGTTAACTGGAACGTCCAACATTATGTGTGCAAATAACTGAACAAGTTTCTAATTTAATCAAATTGTAGTCCATATTTTATATTTAAGATATACCATGATTGCACCACTTATGTAGTAGATGTAATTTCATCGACTTCTTAGTGCCCTTCCATTGGGATGGTAAATATGGTGCTATAAATTTTTCGTCGCTGCCTGTTTTACTGATCTCTTCATTGTTCTTGTTTCCAGGGAGTACTGGAACAGTAAGACCCCTGGAACATATCACTGCATTTGCTGCGACACTCCTTTATTTGAGTATGTATTCTCCTTCTATTTGATTATTACTCAACCATTCTTAATACTTTTGTTATCATTTGTAACCTGTAATTCGATATTGCTTGTTGCAGATCTTCTACCAAATTTGATAGTGGGACTGGGTGGCCATCGTACTACCAGCCCATAGACAACAATGTGAAGTCAAAGATGGACTTGTCTATCATTTTCATGCCTCGTCAAGAAGTTCTATGTGCAGCTTGCGATGCTCATCTTGGGCATGTATTTGATGATGGCCCTCCGCCTACTGGAAAGCGTTACTGCATCAATAGGTACATTACTTTACTTCCTTTACTACAGTCTATGCTCATTCTCAGTTGCTCTGAACTTTGTCATTAGCATTTATATGAGATTGAAACCTAGCTTGTACGTGCAGCGCTTCCCTGAAATTGAAGCCAAAGTAGAAATGTGCTGCGTAGAATACCAAAGTTATCGATTTCACGAGAAATTCAAGATATGAAGCTGCAGAATTATTCATATGCAGGGACAATGTTGCTTCTAAGTTTCAATTAAACTTTAGAGTTTCTTCTGTGTGATGTGTTAAAAGTTCATATGTTCACATATACATAATATATAAGTTGGTCAAATGTACTCATTTTTAGCATACTCTACGTAGATATCTTACATGTTCGTACACTCTATCCACCTCAGATCCCATTTCGTGAGACTACATTTGGTATGTTGTTGTATGTTCATAGTTTTATTGGCACTTGTATATTTGGGTAAAAGTTATCTTGTGATTGTTCACGACGTTTCGATGCTGTAACAATGTAACAATTATGTGATCACTTATGTACCTACAATTTTTTAGCTTTATAGTAAACTATTCGTAAAGTCTTTATTATGAAATGCTTTTCGATTTTCAAGTTTCAGCATTCTTTGTACCAAAAACCTTAACATTTTCAAAATGTAAATACTATTCCTTGCCTCCATATTTGACTTGACACATTTTTTAATAAGCAACAAATAAAATAATTAATTTATTATATCACCTCTAATTATTTTAAATCATTTCTCATTAGGAAATGAATTAAAAATAATGATTACTTAATAATAAAGGTAAAATGAGTATAAACGATAAATTATCTATTAGCTTTCCAAACAAAACAAGTAAATATAAACATCTAATTTTTTGTATCGTTAACAATTAAAAATGAACGGAGGCTAAAAAAAACAAATTATGAAATTGGAGGGGATTTTAGCTTTGACTTCCACGATGAGAAAAAAAAAACAATCTTTTTAAAAATCCTACGTGTCACATTCTTATTGGTCACCATTCAAATATACATAAGTCCGCGATACAGAGGATTGTAGCCAAATACTTCAATTTGGGGGGGAACTGTAAAGACTAGAACCTGAACTGCCGATGACACTACCAAACCGTTAATTAACAGCCGTCAAGAAAAACCGACGCAGCCATTGCCGCCGTTGAGTTACAAGGATTAAAGATCGTTTTTTTCTGAGATTTTGTGCTTGTGGGTGTTTTCTTTTTTGATTTTTTTTGAAAAAGGGGTTCTATGGGTGTTCAAGATTATAGCTTTTTGAGAGATCTTCAAGTGGAATTCAAAGATTATGAAGTTACAAATAAGTTCTCTTTGTGTTTCTGGTTATACTTGAATGAACCCTCAACTTTACCCTCTACAATCCTTTACCAGGTTTTCCTTTTTTTTTTTGCTCACTGAAAAAAATGCTGTTTTTTCAGTTCTTTTTGAGAAGTTATGTGTATCAGTTTTCTGTATTTGCTGCTTCATTTTGTCTAACTAGTTAGTGTATGACTGTTGTTCGTGTTGGGAATGAGATGGGGTTTTGGGGTATTCCTCTGGTTTAACATTCTTATGGCGGTTACATTCTTTTTGCTGATTTAGGTTATACTCTTGTGGAAAGATTTGTAGAATGCTTTGTCATGCTTTCTTTACCTCTTTGATATGATTTTCCTTGAGCTGGGGTCTATGATAAACAGCCTCTCTACCTTCCGAGGTAGGGGTAAGGTGTGCATACACTCTATTACATACCTCACTTGTGGGATTATGCTGAATATGTTGTTGTTGTTTTGTGGAAAGATTTTTACTTTATAGCTTGTCCATGATTTAGGAATTGGCGAGTTGCAAATTGTTTCTTCAGGCTAATGTGAATTGTTCATGTTCTATTGTTTTTTGCTTTTATGGATATGTTTTTTCTTATTTATTGTGCAGATACCCTCCTAAGTTCAGTTTGTTTGGTAGTTTGCAACTTAGCAAGTCTTTTTTTTAGTTTTTATGTTGTGTTCTGGATTACCTTACTGTCTTTATTTAAGCCTATATTCTATTCATTGTTACTTTGTGTGCCTGCTTTAGCTCTTGGTTTTTGGTAATTGAATCTGTGACCACATATAGCTATCTGCAAATCATGCTTTTCTACTAAAGAACAGATTTTTTGAGAGTTGCAACTATTCACGATGAAGACATAAACCTAGCCATACCTCGTATTATCAAGGAAAAGGCTTTTGGATCTTTATGATCACTGCATTGAATATGTTGTGCAAGATATAATTATGTCCTTTGCACCATTTTCCTTTGATATGGTTGATGTTTGTCAATTATGCAGGAGCATCCAGATGTCACATCCCATGCTCCTTTCCTGTTACTTGATGAGAGGAAGAAAATTTTACTTTTCCCTTCACTAATTTCAAGCCATTCAAATATTACTTCCCGGAGAGAAGTTGCACATGCAATTTCTGAATGTGAATTTCCTACCAAGAAATGGGTTCATGTTGGATGTGAGGTAAATAACTTGGACTAGCCCTAGTTCCTGTAATTACATTCTTAGCACTTGATGTGTATTTTGCAATTTATATACTCTGAACCTTGTTGTGTTACTACTTTCTCACTCCACCATGCCCATTGTTACCTTCTACAGTTAATTTTTTGCTCATTGTCACTATATTAGATATATTGATTTTGTCGTTAAGTTTTCTCTGGAAAAACGAATTTTAACACAAGAATACGGAAACTAAAAGACTGGCCCTACACCTAGTCACTTTTAACTTTGTCAAATGAAGTTTTTCTGCCCCAAAAGTTAGCAAAGCCGGATTGATGTGAAACTCATTATCCAATAGCTCCATGAGTCATCTGCTTCACTGGTTTCCATCCAACATACTAGACTAGTGACATCAGTATGCTTGTTCTGACAGCACAAACTAGACCAGAATTAGTATAATTACTGGTGTGACATGATGTGTAAGAAAAAATTGAATGTAATGCACAAACGAGATCTTTATAAGATGTTCCTTGATATGGAACAAAGGTAATACACTAATTGAATCATCATCTAAATCTATCACCAGTCCAAAGATCTCATAAGGTTGTTATCTGCTCTTCTCTGACTGCCAGATTCTTGGTGACTGTCTTGTTTCATGGCTGTTTAAGCAACACTTATTAGTGGAGTATTTCAGGTCACACAAGATCTTTTGCACCTCTACTTTGATGGGAAGATTGTAGGTGAGAAGTGTTTGACTTCCTCACTCAGTAATGATATGGGATCAGACAATTCTAGAATATCTTTGACATGCATTAGTGGAAAAGATTCTCAGCTGGATGGTTATGTGCACAGTTCAGAGCTCTTTCCTATACTATCAACTATAGAAAATCACTATGTTAAGGTAAACAGAATTGTCATTTATTTTACGAAGATTGTCTCTACTCATGTATTTACTAGTTTCTGCTATGTGCACCTATCAGGACCCTCCAGTACAACTATCTATTGATAGTTCAAGCGCCTATGAAATTGAAGAAGACAGTGATGGTGTTTGGAGCATTGTTGGTGGAAAGGTAAATTATATATACTGCTTTAAAATATATTGGGAGAAATATTCAGGGGCTCTGGAAACAGATCAAATCTTGACAAATTATTTGGACACAAATCAGTATAGTAAGAAACATTATAAAACATTGATCCCTGCTTCCCCGTACGGACTTCTAGCTCTGTATTATGAATAATCTTCCCAAGATCGAGTATTGTTACTTTAGAATGTGTTGAACATCTGCGTTACTCCACAATTTTTTCATGCATCTTCTATTTAAAGTTGATTTTTAAGTGATGGGATCAAATCTAGGCGGTGAAAGCTTGCTACATTACATCAAATCCACATGACTCGAAGTCCTTGATAGACATAGAATGTCATTGACAACCGTTGAATAATCAAGATCAGCAATGGTTTACTTTGATATTTTACCAGCAATAAAGGCATACTTCAGAATTTCTTGTAACACTAATTCTTCTCGTTTCTCCTCATTTGTTCCGCAAAAGGTGAAAAGTGTTTGCGAATTTTTTGCAAATATTTTCTGTAGATTTGGTTATTGTCCAAACAGCAAAGTCCTTCAGAAATGACAGCAGCAGAGTAGGTTGAACTATGGAAAAAATTGCAAAAATTCCGCATTTTTTTTTGTGGAACATGAGGCGGAGAAACAGCAGAACTAGCATTGCGGAACTGCTAATCTTAAAAGTTAAATCTTCAAGGGTTGTCAATGAAGATCTGACATCTCTCTAGAACTTGGAGGATTGTGGACCTGTATTGCCATGCAATATGTCCTTATGTCATATAACTTTGCATTATATTGAGAGCAACTTTGTAATTTTATGAGCTTTTGCACAGTGACATGTACAATTGTTGGTAAAGTTCATTATCTGCTCATCCGTTTGTCCTTGTGTTTTTCATTTCTATTTCGTGAGGGACTATTTGACTAGGCAGAAAAATAGTTATTCCTCCAAATGGGCATTTATGCCTATTTGATTAGGCATTTTTTCTTATATGAGGTAATAATGCAGAATTTATTAAAGTGAGAATGATCCAAGCACACTATCCTTTAAAGGTAATTAGTGTGCTGGTTGAAGTAGGGGTGAGAAGGCACAGAGAGAGAGAGAATATTCTGAGATGAACATGGTGAAAAGCTGTCGGTTGTAAAATTGATGCTCTCATAAAGATTAAAATAGCAAGAGGGAGTTTGCTGAAGCATTTATGTCTTTATGTTATCTGATACGAGTTTTTTTTACTCCTCTAACTATACATTTAAAGCAGGCCTCCTGTCGGAGAAACTTTGATATAGATGTAACACTGATGGATAACTTTAGCTGCCCCATGACTGAAGAAGCGGAGGTTTGTCATTTATTTGTCTATATAAAAAAATTAAGTGAAGTCTGTAAGTTGCTGCAACTGTTCTTATGCATATATGTTATGCTTTCAAAGGTTGTTGCTTCGCTTGTGTACTCTGATGATAATACACCGGTTGAGAAGCCAGTTGATGCTGATGCAGCCCTTCTTACAAGTTATGATGGAATTGAATATGCTTCTTCTGATAGACCAAGCAAAGTAATTAGTGGACGTGCTTCCTTTAAGCTCAAGATATCTCAGGTACTTGATAGTTGTATCTCTTCTTTTAATACCTGCAAGACAAAGTGGGCAGAAGTGTTTGTTGATTGCAATCTTGAATTAGAGAATAGTTGCTTTGAAGAAGGTATATTTATTAACACAATCTCTACTTGGAAAGAAGATATGTGATTAACGAGGCAAATATTGTCAGTGCTTGTTCCTTTTACCATCGAGTTATTTTACATGATCATAGCTGTTGCAAATTTGACATTGAATTCTGCCAATCTGTGCCACCAGAGTTAGAATGATACTGTTCTACGGGATGAGCACATCAATATGGATATATTATGCCTCATAAAAATCATCCTAGTTTATAATCTGTGAACTTGACTACTTGTGGACCGTTTTATGTAGCTGGTCAAACGTAAAGACCATTACAACATCAAGTAGAGTGCATTGTTGTAGTTCACTTATACCTGGTAATTGACGAGAGTTATGCTTGGAGATGAATAAACATACTAATGCTATCTGATTACTTAGAAAATGCTTCTTTCTATTAAATCCATTTAGAAAATTGATCTTTTCTCTCAATTGCAGCTTTCATCCAAGTGCGATAACAGGCTGTTTCGCATTAGGTTTGACATTCCAAAACTGGGTAAATATCCTTTCCTTGAGGTATTTTCCAGACCAATACGGTGTATTTCTCGGAATCGCAGCACGCGGGCGACCTCTCTAATGTTGAGGAAATCATCTTTGGGGATCCATTTGCTAAATGGATCTCAATCTCCTGTGTTGGACGATGGATCTTCTGATCGGTCCTGTATTGTACGTGAAGCAAAACAAAGTCCATCATCAAAACGGGTCAAATTAGGACAAGAGAAATTATGTGCAAATTTTAAGGATGATTTTGTGCTGGAGCAAGCTAATGGTGGTTCAAGATCTCATTCCTGGACCTCTGAGGTATTTTTAATATCTACCTCGTCCTATTATTTTTGTAGCAGGTCGTGATAGATATGGTAGTGACACTATTGCTTAGATCACGTAACTAAGGGTATATGTTTATGAATGCTGCACCTTGTATAACTACCTTACTTTTTTTAAAAAAAAATAATCAAATTTCCAGCTTTATTGATATAAAAGGGAAAAACAATTGCATCACTCATTTGGGCCTAGTGCCCAAATCCAACTTTAAACAAAACGATAAGTAAAATAGGGCCATATAACTACCTTACTTGTTAAGTGGGTGAATAAGGTTGAAAGTATAAGTCATTACTGGTTTTGAAAATGAAGCTTCTTCTTGTCATCAAGTTTTTGTCCTCAGTGTTATTAAAAGCCATCGTCTCTTAAGTGATGAAGCGATGCGAAGCAAGGGGTTATTGGTTCTTGGGTGAGGTCATGCTCTTCAGAGAGCTGTGCACTTCAAACCATGATGCACAAAGTGATCCAAATGAGAAATGTTCAGTTTTTTGAATCTTAACTGTGAGGAATTAGATTAACATTGCCAATTTGCCATTATTGTATATTGGATATTGTCCTTAGTTTCTAACTGTAATTTGGTTATTACAGTGTTAAATTCATATATGTATGGTGTTTAAACCGTAAACCGTGCAATTCACTCATGTACCTTGTTACCTTTTCGCACTTTCACTTCTAGAAACGCTGGTACTTCTGTTTTTTCTCTTAATACCACTCCGTCTTCTCAGGAATGTTTTCTAAAACTTCTTATTTGGCGACAAGTTTTTCCTATTATGCATGTCATCATTCAAGGGACTGTGATCTCGAATAATGTTTTTACTACCTGCATTTCTCTGCAATATTTATTGCTGGTGCACAATCATCATCATGATTCTTCTTCTTTTCATTGTATACTATTCCATGTTTTGTCCTTTAAATCTTTTCTTGTTGACAACTTCTTATACCCGACCTTATTATTATCATCACTCTCACTAAACATGCATTGAAAATAGGATAACCATGCAAATCAGAACTCTTTGGTGGCAAGACCAGAAAGCCATGGTGGGGCAGAAAATTTCTCCTCTGATTCAGAAAATAGTGAAACTACGAACTCGCCCATTGATGACTTGCCAAGTAATAGAGATCCAATCTCTGATATGGTTGTTTTTAAATACTGTCTCGCTGATCTGAACGAGAGGCGTCTTCTTCTCAAGGAAATGGCAATGACTGCTAAAGAAGAAGAACTTGCAACCTTTGCCGAGAGAGTCTCTTTATTCTCTGGATGTTCACACCACAGGTAAATTTTCTTTTTATTGTTGCATATTGAGGTGTCTTTGAATGGTGTATTAACACCATCTAGTTCTTAGTTGGCATTTATTCCCTTCTTTCAGAGTTACACTGTTATTTCATTGAAGTTCTGAAAGAACGAAATATGTATAGAGCATATGCATGCGCAAGCAAAAAAACATTTGCGATTTATCTCATGGCAAAAAATCAGAAGGTTTTTTGTGTGTTATGGTTTATGTCATTTTCTTTTTTATTTGTCCCCCCGACTCCTGAGCATTTGAAATCGCTTACTCTTTGGAAGAAAACAAGTAACATATGAAAAAGTAAAAAGATAGGAAACCTGGAAGGGTAATACCAAAATGATATTGGCATCCAATAAGTAAAAGAAATCGTCATAAATGATCTGCTTCTGAGAAAATTAAGTCGTAGAAAAAATGACTAGAACAAGGCATAGCCGTTTTCCCAAGTTTTTTCCTCATTAGTTCATGAGGTTTAGAATCATGTTTTTTTGAACGACTAATATAAAGGAGTAAATGTTATTTCTGAAAAGCAACAAGATTATCTCTAACATCACAAATAGGATCAACTAATAGTTTAGGATGAAAGGATTGCTTATATCATGGTTGGGATAAAAACACGTGCACTTGCAATATATATGCTTCTATGGAAAAATTGAACTATTGGAATTAATGCATTGATTTTAAATTTATGGATCAGGGTTAGATTGGCATGTAGTTCAATTAGGATATAAACAAAATGTACATGTCCTGGTTTCAATTTTCATTTCATTGTTGTCATCACTATTTAGTTACCTTGTATGCTGTTTTCTGAATCACATTACCTTTTTAGGCATCAAATATCAATTTCAAAGAGGCTGATAGAAGAGGGAATTAAATGTTGGAACTTAATATCCAACGATAACCACCATGTCCTTTGGGAGAATTTGGTGTTCGGGCTTCAAGAGCATTTCCTGAAGATGACATTTGGTCGTATCAGATCTCTAACTCATCAGGTTCTCTTTTTTTTCTCTAAACTGGTAGGAAGTCTGAAAGAACAAAGAGGGCTATTTAGAAGTTAGTGTGATTACCGCATTTTCTCTGAGGTTCCAAATTCAGAACTATACTCTTTTTTTTAACTTGTAATGTCAATCGCGTTTGGGAAGGATTTGGTGGATTTTTTCAGCAGAAGACTAGATTAAGTAAAAAGGAAAAGAGAAACATCCCTTTTTGCCGGAGAATAATTATCTGTCTTATAAAATTTGTGAAATTCTCATTTTTCTATTCTGATGTCATTTTTCATTGGCATGTGGTAATTTTGGGCATTTTGAAGGGCCAATATTGCAGATTAAGGGTATGGCCAATGTGTAGTGGGTGCAAACCATGGAGATCAGGATTCAAAATTCCAGTAGAAACAAAAAAACACTAGGTTAGGTGGGGGCGTGGGGCAGAATCACCTTACTTGGGTTGGTGGGAGGTAGCAGGTACCCAGTGGAATAGTTGAGTTGTGTGCAAGCTGGCCTTTTTGCAATTCCAAAAACTATTTTGACAATATTACAACTCCAAATTATTTGCTTCTCTTGCTGATGAATTTGTCCAACTTCCAGGATTTCAACCTCCTGAGGAGAGTCTCTGGTTGTCAAGATCTAGTGTCTCAAGACAACTTTGAAAAGTTGTGGTGTTGGCTGTACCCAGTAGCTTTTACATTGTCACAGCAATGTATTTCTTCATTGTGGGGTTCAACATCACCCATGTGGATCGAAGGGTTCATAACCAAGGAAGAAGCAGAATCTTCACTTAAAAGACTGGGAGCTCTTCAAGAACCAGGTACTTATATACTGCGGTTTCCTACATCAAGGAGCTGGCCCCACCCTGACGCTGGTAACTTGGTCGTCACTTATGTTGGAATTGACTACACCATTCACCACAAACTTATGTCCCTCGAGTTCATTTACAGGTAAATGCACTATGTTCTTGTTGTTCTCTTTCTTACTTTTACCTATTTCCATTGCATTGTAAGATTTTCTATGTGAAAGCACAGAGTTGATCTCAGCATCACTTATAGTGTTCTTTTCTATTGTCCATTGTAGTTCTGGGGTCAAGGGAACGACGATAAGGCCAATTCAAGACATGCTGCTTGAACAGCCTGAGCTCAGGCGACTCGGAAGGCAAGATTTCTTACTCTTTTGGTCATCCATTTATCCAGCCAACTCATTTATTCTTTTTAAGTAATTTATAGAAATCTTGAAATTGCAGGATTGTGAGAAGCCAGTAGGTCACTCAAGATTTATACTTGTATAGCCATATCAGAGAGATGAAAAAAAGCTAGTGTTCAAAGGAGAAAGAGAAACTAAGAGGGGGATGGGGTTTTATCCTTTGCATATATGAATGAATGAGCAATTTGTGAATGTAAACATTGTGATAGATTTTTGTTAACTTGTGACAGTTGCTGCAAACTTCCTCCTGCTTGACTGGAAATTGAAAACCTCTTAGTAGGGAGCGCGTTCGCCTGGTGCAATTTCAGATTAATCGGACTAATGGATTTCAGATACTAACACAATGCAACAACATATCGAGTGTAGTCCTAACATAATGCCCTCTAAAGTAAAAATAACTTCTAATAATGGCATTCTTACTTGTTATAATTTGTTCGTGTGAACAACCCTCAACTACAAAAATATTAAATTCAACCTACCTAATTTAACAGTTAACACTCCCCAAAGTCAAAAAGATATGCTTTTTTTTCTTTTAAAAAAATGTTGCTTCCTTTTCACAAGATTCATGAGGCAGTTTTAAAAGAGTATTAATAGCGTATTTGACAGCTCAAAACATTTTCCAAGAAAATCAATCCTTGTAATGTTGATAATATTCCCAACATCCACATAATTGTAAAACGACAGCTGGTGCCATATTAATGAGACAACAAATAATGTCACTTTTCATCCTGCTTTTGCGTAATGATAAGAGCGTAGCATGTAATATGTATGTGTTATATAGTCTGGTATGTAAGTGTAGAAGAGGATTATGCAAATGTAAAAACAACCTTCCGGACAACATTAGATTCATATCTCATATATTGCTCAACGTTACAAGACAAAACATTGGAGTGTCATCTAACTTACAGGATAGAGAGGCGGACCTATTATCTTTTTTTTAAAATAAATAAATAAATGTATATATATATCACCTTTTACGTTAATTCTTTAAGTGTAAAACGTCAATATTTTCAACAAAAGTTGGGTATGTATAAGTTTCAAGATTACGTTTACGTATGTTTTTTATTTAATTAAGTAGGTTGGCAACCTAACTCATGGAGGGGACACTAATAACGACAACAAAAAGTACATATATGCATACATGAAAGGTTGGCAGATCTTTCTGACTTTCCATGAATAGTGAAGTACTAGTATTTATGTTTTGTGAACATATATATCAATGATTGAAAATTTAAAAACAGCCTTATCAGTTAGGGAAAAAGCAAAAATAAATAAATCATATTCACATGAGACTTGGAGTTCTTTATAAGACTGACAGGTGAGCTAACTTTGGACCCACTATTACTATTAGATGCTCCTAAAATTGATATCTTTTAGTATCTTTCATTGAATGATTTTGGTTGGAGAACTATGCATGATTTTTCTTTGGTTAAAAAAACATTTGCTGGGGTACCTTCTTGATGTTTGCTTCAAGAAAATGAGCACTTCCTGCAATAAAGTTTCAAGGTGAAGTCCTATTCTAACTTCTTAAAGCTTGTGTATTTGAAGTACTCTTCTTGATTCTAGTAGCTCCCCATTTGATCATAGATTTTGAAGTTCAAAATTTGAGTTGTTGAAGTGGTGTTTGGAAAAAGAATTGAAAATCTCATGGCCAAAACAGATATTTGAAGATCAATTTTCTAAAACTACTCCCAAAATCTATGGTCAAACGCTAGCTAAATTTTGAAGTCGTGTCTGAAGCGTGGACCAATGACCCTTTTTTTTGGTACATGGACCAGTGACTTGCTTGTTCAATACTGCGGACTGTTATAGGAAGATATTGTTCCATTGGGACTATCAGTAGCTTTGGTTGTTGAATCTCGTGTAAGTTAAGTTGTAGAGTTGTAGTTGTATTTTCTACAAGTGGAATGTAGGCACTTTAGGTTGTGTTATGATTGGCCCTCGAGTGAAAAAACAGAAGGAAGAATTGTAGGGACGAAAGTCAGCCTCAGTGATATCCAACAACGCCAAGTGAAAAGGCGTTGCTCAAAGGATAAAAGTTAGTCCAGGAATAACAGTTAAAACTTGCAGGAAGTATAAACAGCTCCTATTCACTAACAATCTGTTGTTCCTTTGTTCATCTGGTACACCTTATTAACAACATTGATGTATTTTCACAGTTAAAGCTGGGAGGCCAAAAGTCTAAGAGTCGTTGAGTATTCAGGTACCTGTTTTTTTTTACTTTAGATTTTTGCTCAAATGAACACAATGTTGGTTTCTAACTTGATCTAACTACTTGCAGAACTAAATGGGAAATTCTAAAAATATTGCACTCTATGTAACAATATGTGTGGTATCATTTGTTATCTCGAAGATTATTATGACAATCGTCTGTTACCGTAGATGGAAGAGAAAGCAAATGGTTGTTCAAGACAGCTTATCTGGTATGATATGATGTTCAATATTCAGAATTCGATATGTTGGATCAAGAATATCTTATGTTTTTGTTATGTTCATATTCAGGTGGAAAACTAGTGATGTTTAAGTCACCGAAAATGAACACGTTGAAGTCCAACATGTTCTTGAAGAGGACCATGAAGCTGACTAACAAAGATATTATAGGATCAGGAGGCTATGGAATAGTCTATAAACTGACAATTAACGAATCAATTTCTTTCGCGGTAAAGAGGTTAAACAGAATAAGTGCAGAACAAGACAGAGGTTTTGAAAGAGAGTTGGAGGCAATGGCGGACATAAAGCATCGAAATATAGTGACACTTCATGGATACTACAGTACAACTCAGTATAACCTTCTGATATATGAGCTTATGACTAATGGAAGTTTAGATGAAGTACTTCATGGTATATGTTTATGTCTGTTTCTATTGTCTAATGCTATGTTGCTCGGACTCTAAAAAATGTTGCCATATCCATGTCCGATCCTCCAAACATGCTGTACTTTTGGAGGACCTGACTTGCCTCCAGAGGTACTTTTTGGAGTCCGAGCAACATAGCTCTAAGGATTGGTCAATCTTTTAAGCTTATTTCAGCTTCTGCTGATGCTAGAATCAGAGATGCACAATAAAGACCTTTCAAGTGTTTGATATACAGATGAACTTTAAGAATGGTAACATCATAATGCAGGAAAATCGGCTACCAGGAAGGTTTTGGATTGGCCTTCAAGATACAAAATAGCAGTAGGAGCAGCAAGAGGATTATCATATCTGCATCACGATTGCATCCCTCACATTATCCACAGAGATATTAAGTCAAGCAATATCTTGTTGGATCATAACATGGAGGCTCGAGTATCTGATTTTGGACTAGCCACTCTGATGGAACCAGATAAGACGCACGTTTCAACTTTGGTAGCTGGAACTTTTGGATATTTGGCACCTGGTATGTTTTTATTAGACCATCAGAAGACTCAAATCTGTGTTTGGAAAACTATCAATTATATTATTGTCTTTTGCAGAATATTTTGACACCGGAAAAGCAACAGTAAAAGGAGATGTTTACAGCTTTGGAGTTGTCTTACTGGAGCTTCTAACTGGGAAAAAGCCATCAGATGAAGCATTTTTGGAGGAAGGAACGAGGCTTGTAACTTGGGTAAGCTTGTAGTTCACTTCTTTTCTTTTTCATGCTAGCTGCTTTCGAGCTGTCATTAATTCGGTCACTTGATCTTGTTCTGCTTTACAGGTGAAGACAGTTGTTCAAGAGAAAAGAGAAGAGTATGTACTTGACAAAAACTTAGAAGAGTTCCCCATAGATGAAATTAACCATGTATTTAACATTGCATTGATGTGCCTTGAGGCAGATCCAAGTAACAGACCTACTATGGCACAAGTCGTTATAATGCTTGAGCAAATAAAGATAAATGCTTTGGCATGAGACTCTTGGTGTTCTGTTCCAATGCTAATTTCTCTCAAATAAATATAATTTTATTTTTTTGATATTCGTTTTGCATAATGCTTGTCCTTGGTCCGAATACATGGAAACTAACAAAACTTTGAGCAATTTGTTCCAATGGAGCTAAAAGTCGACTGGAAGACTAACTCATTACGTACTTCACTTGAGCGTAGCTTCCAATCCTTTGGCGACTGATGCTTTCAGTGTAGGAGAAACTGGATCACCTCCAAGAAATACGTCGAAGAGAGCTGATGCAACATTTGGTGACTCAATAGTTGCATCAACCGAGGAAGGCATCCCATCAAAAGAGAGTGAAACCTTTAAGATTTCCATACAATAGAGCAACAAATTAGAATTAAGAAAGCTAAGAAGAAAACAAAAGCCACATTTGATGCCTGGAGTTGATATAATCTAGGCTTTAAGAGAATAATGTAAATAAACTGCATACTTACAAGCATTTTGGTTGGGTCAATCCAAGTCAAGAATATGGAAGTTTCTTTCTTCAGAGGTTTCCCTTGAAAGACACCACGGAACGTAGAAAGAGCAGACTTATCATCGGCAGTAGGGGATTTGATTCTCGGAGAAATGGCTTCATCTAAGGCATCCCAGAAAGTTTTACCATCAATATCTCTGACCAGCACAATAAGTAAAGATTTCTCCAGATCGGCTGCAATTCGTAGAATCATTTTTAGCATCACCTAGATGATATGATCTCCTCCCCATCCCACCAGTCAAACAATTAAACATCGGCGACTCACCTTCAAAGATCTTGTTGAACAAGGAAGGATCCTGTTGAATATCTGCAGCAGAACGTCCTCGCCAGGCATCTAATCTACTAAAGACGGAGTCATTGACATAGAGGCCTGCAGCATAGACCTTGACACCAATAATTGCAAAAATCTTTTCCCTGTATCCTAAAAATTTGTAGGAAGAGCAGCAAAAAATAAGCATAGAACATAACCATCTGGAAGAACTTGAGGCAGATAAACTAATAATTGAAATTTGTTCTTAAATTATTGGGAAAGATTATTGATTGATTTGAAGCTGACCAGTTCCAAGCAATGACAATGAAGTAGAGCAACCAGGTAGGCTCAATGATCTTTGAAATTTCACCTTAGTAGCTGGTTCTTCTGTGTATTCTGCACTTCCAACTGAATCCACGAAAAATGCCAAGTCGTCAGCTCTCACAAACAGACATAAAGATATGATCAAGTGTCCTCCTTGTTTCATAAAGGCATAGTGTAGAAACATGAATCCACTTGATTTATCTCAGAAGTCAGCAGTCAGCACTAAGGATTAAAAATAGCAAGAGCAAGTCAAAGAGTATTTTGCTGGTTGACTCCTGTCTTTCTGAACTGCAACATTAAAATATATGATGGTGCAGTATTTACGTGTTCTATGTGGATTAAAAGACTATTTAAGCTACCTATTTGATGGTTTTTGCCACTCCAGAATTCTGACTTTGTTTAATTCTACTCTCAGAGCTTGAGGGTCCTTCCTAACATCTAATCAGAACGAATCTAAAGTCTTCAAATAATTCAAGTAGGTGAAGAACTCTCAACAAACCAGCAATTCAACTGCATTTGTGCCAAGATCAAATTTTTCCATACCATCTTTAATTTTTATCGGTAATCGGCAATTTTCATTAGTAAACCAGCAAAATGAGAATGCTGGAGGTCAGTTGCAACCAAAACAGATTTCCATTATAAAACAAATTGTGTAGGTGAAGAATTCTAAGTAAACCAGCAATTTGACTACATTTGTGCCAAGATCAAATCTTTTCTTCCATACTAACTTATCTTTTTATTGGTAACTAGTAGCTTTCATTAGTAACCCAGATAAATGAGAATGCTGGAGGCAGTTACAATTACAAAAGAAAAAAATGGTGAAGAACTCTAAAAGCAAAGGGCAGCTCGGTGCACTAAGCTCCCTCTATGCGCGGGTCCTGTGAAGGACTCTAAATAGACCAGCATCTCAACTACATTTATGCCAAGATCAAATCTTTTCCTTCCATACCATCTTTGATTCAGTGAACATTTCTTAGAGCAGGACCCAAATTAAATTCTTATTTCATGACAATGGAACCCCATATTAAATTGTTCTCGCTCTAGATGTCCACCCAAGGGATGTGAAGAAGTCCCACATCAGAGGTTAATGGGATGGGTGGTCTCTTTATATGACATGGTCAATCCTCCCCTCATGAGCTAGCTTTTGGTGTTGATTTAGGCCTAAAGTCGATTTATATAACAGTAGATACCATTATAAAGCTAAAACCTTTATTGACAGTACATACTCCACACTGTCTATTTCTGTTTATTCACTACCCTAGAGAACATAATTGAGTTAAGTTACTTAATATCAGCTTAAATTCAGTAATGCCACAGACTATTCTCTCCACCAGCTTCAGGAATCATGCATTTTTTTGTGCCACACTCCTCTTATTTCAAGGGTTTTTCAAGAAGCAAATTTGGCATTGATCAGGAAATGTGCATTTACATCATTTAGGGTTTTCTCACTAAATTGTGGCAAACATCAGATTTGTATAAACATTTGATAAAAAATCAAGAAACCAAGACTACCCACAATCTGAAAATTAGCAAGAATTCAGTTTTAAGGGCTTTTTCCACTTTTGCACAAAAGATGTACATTTCAGCTTAAAATCTACTACTAGTAAGTTAGAAAGACATAAAGACAATAACTTTTTTCAAGAATCAGTTGTATTATTACCAGAAGAGGAGGCAGCAGCTTTGATTGTGAAATTTTGTTCATGTTGGCCATTTTTCTCAAATGTGGATAAGGGATAAATACCATTTCTTGAAAGTTTAACAGGATAAGAAATTCTGGGTTTGGAGTTAAAAGCAGTGATCTTTTTGGGTGTTGATGTTGAAATCCATACTGAAATGGCTCCAGCTGCTGCCATCTTCTTGAAAAAAAAATGTATTTTTTTTGTATAGTACTACTAATTGTTATTTTTAAGTGTTTATACAGAATTATGCAGAATATTTGTTATAGAAATTGCTACAAATTAATGGCCCACAAACAATAAATCTAGCTGTTTGAATTATTGTTCAATCTGGACTCAATCACTTATGAACAGCATTAGAGCCAACTGCCTTAAACAATGGAGTTAATCAGTTTTCTTTGAAAATCCAATCAAGCTGATTTAAGGTTTTTTTTTTACCTTTGCTGACGCGGTACATTGGCTTGACAATAAGTTTAAAAAAATATTGAACTTTTAAATTTGTTGTCTAAAGTAAATCTTAATATTAATGTGTGGCTATGAGTCATTTTGTTAAAGTTAGGAAATTTCAGAGTTAAAGTTATTTCTAATTATAAAAAAGTGACCGATAAAAAAAATGTCACGAAAAAAAGTACAAATTAAGTTTTTGTGTAAATGTAGTCATATTTCCAAGAAAATTATATGGAGTGTGAAATAACAACACCTATATTAGTAAATCTGTTTTTCTTTTATTCCTACTAAAGATTAGTATTTTTAAAGGCGTTTTTAAGCGAATTTTAATGCGGGGCATATCAAAAAATGCTCTAATGCGCAAATAAAAGATGTAGATTCATAGAATTTATGTTCTAAAATTTGAGGGATAAGTCTCGAACGTGAAAAGTTAATATAAAAAAAAAGGCAACTTTATTTAGATTTGCCGGTGGAGAATTTAATTTTCAGGCCTTATGTAGTCTAGATCAAAGCACATGATCTTTTTCACTTGCTTTGTTTTTCCTTTCAACTTTTAAACTGTATTAGTTTGGGTACAACTTCCTTGATTTTAACTCACATGGTGCAGATGGTCATCCACCATTACTACTTTGGGAACATTTGGGGAAAATCCGATCAAACATATTTAAGATTTGAATTTTTTATAGGTTCGAAATGTTCAAATATATATATATATATAATATGCATATATATTATTAACAGATTTTTTTTACCACAAGTACATAATTTGAGCTAAAAGTACTTCAATCGAGTCTACCCTTTTTCACTTGGAAAATTATTCGATACAATTTATAAGCAAAGGATTAAATAGAGTTGTTCTATAATTTATAAATATTCATACTTAACTTTAATTAAAAGATGGAGTAGAGAATAAAGCTATTGACAAAAGAGTGAAAGTAGATCTCAAAACTTTTTTACGGATACTTTAAGAGAAATTAAAAAAAGAAAAGATTTTGAACACAAGGAGACGTAAAAGACTGATATAATCGATGAAATGATTGAAGGTACTAATAGCGTGCGGAATTAAAAACTATATAACAATATCACCCCTTAAATTTTCAAATTTTTGCTATTTTAGAACCTTCCTCTTATATAAACGAGATTCAACATCATATAAATCCACATACACAAATACACGTGACATAACAAAGATTATTACATGGAGTATAATTATTTGACGAGGGTCTTCAATATGATAAAAATTCAATTGAACCCCTTTCGCTCACCTAACTTCATCCCTAGCACCCTCCATAAAAATGTTTCCTTTGCTTGTGGAAAACAAAATTTACCAAAGTGCATATAGAAAATCTTGTAAAAGTAGTTAAATGACATGAGTCAGGACCATGCAAGCAATGATAAGAATAGCATAATGCTGTGACTGTTAATATAACATGAAATATATCTGCATCATCATCAGATGTTTATATCAAATCAATAAATACATGACACATGTTCTTCAGAAACATGGTTAATTGGTTGTCATTAAACCAATATTGTGAGTAAGTTTTTACCACTAATCGTATTGCGTGTTGGAGATTTTTTATATTGTCTTTTAACTCCACAAGATTCAACATAAGTCGTAACGTCTCACCTTAAAAGTGTCCACTTTTACCTACATTTTTCTCCTTAAATAAATTGCCAAACAACATTCCATCAACAATCACTTTACATCTCTGTTTCCTCTGCTATCTAGTATAATCACTTATGGCTAAAGCAATTCTCACACTTTTGTTTCTTCTCTTGTCCTACTTCTCAGGTTAGTGACAATTTTTCGTATCGTTAAAAAGTCATTTTTCTTGTAGTGTTACGATTAATGTTTTTGTTTGACCATGTTTAATGTAGTCTTCCTTAGTTTCGAATCAGGGGCCTTTCAAGGGTAAGACTAATGAAGTTATTGCCTTAAGTACTCGAATTGTGAAATAAGATTTAAGAGACCTCTTATTATAATTTGGCTTTAAGACACTAATTACATTGAATCGCATTTGGATGAAACTAATTCAATGTTTAAATCATGTTGTTTCAGTAGGGAGTCTGACGTTAGCAGATGGACAGGTAAGTTAATCAAAGAGTTGAATTAGTTAATTGAGATTAATTGCTAGTTAATTAAGTGAAATTAGATTGTAATTAACACTAATTTTGGTTTTGCAGAAGACTTGGTGTGTGGCTAGACCTTCATCAGATGAGAAGGCACTTGAGGAAAACTTGAATTTTGCATGTTCTAAAGTGAATTGCAATATATTTAACGAGGGTTATCCTTGTTTTTTCCCAAATAATTCGATGAATCATGCTTCTATTGCCATGAATTTGTACTATCAATCTCAAGGAAGGAATTTTTGGAATTGTAACTTTGGTAATTCTGGCCTTGTTGTCTTGACTGATCCAAGTAAGTCCTTGTTTTGCTCGGAAACGGATTTAATTAGAATCGGTTCTGTGGATTCAACTTGAACTGTTACTTTCGTCTTGAACTATATATATATGTAGGATTAGAGGTGTACAAGTCAAACTGAACCGCCGAACCAAATCAAATCGGAAAAAAAAGATTTGTGGTTTGGTTTGGCGGTTGGAAAAAAAACCGACCACTCTTGATTTGATTTGGTATTAAAAGAAAAAAAGTCAAATCAAACCTAAACCAAACCGACATAATATATATATATTATTTTATTTATAGATAAAAATATTATTTATAATATACTTTGTTAATATATTTTTAGTTAGTTTACCGTTTTCAATGTTTATATATTTTATTTCTTGGGCTTCTAAAATTTTGTAAATATTATATATATAATTTTATTTTATTTATAGATAAAAAATATTATTTATAATCTACTTTGTTAAAATATTCTTGTCAATGTTTATATATTTTATTTCAAATTTGGGGTTGTAAAATTTGTAAATATTTTATTTTGTATTAAGATCCGAAGTTACAATTATATTGTTATAGTTTTTCAAATTTGAAGTTAACAATTTACTTTGTAAATATTTCGTTTTGTATTCAGTTTGACTGTATCATTTAATCTTATTAATTTAACATAATGAACGTTGATATTTAAAAAAATATATTTTGTACTCATGTGAATTTTATCATCTTTACGAAAATTTCTATTCATTTAACATTTCTTAAGTTTAGCTTATCACATAGGCAAGTGAAAATATATTTGATCTCTTTTTCAAATACCGTATAATTGTAAAAAATTGAAAAAACCGAAAAAACAAAAAAACCCGAAAGAACCGACTAAAACCGAAACCGAAAAAACCGACTTTGCGTGATTTGATTTGGTTTTTAGATTTAATAAACTGACATAATTGATTTAGTTTTTTTTAATGAAAAATCAAACCAAACCGACTTATGTACACCCTATGTAGGACTATTACTTTTTATGAATTCACTTTGGTAATTGACCAATCTAAGTAAGTCTTTGTCTGCTAGGAAACGAATTTAATTAAAACGGGTTTTATGGATTCAACTGAAACTATTACTTATTACAAATCTATAAATAACTCAATTTTTGACAATGGCAGGTTATGGTGGCTGCATCTATGGGTGAAGTCATCAAGTCATGGTTAGGAGAAGCAACTCATGAGGAGATTATTATTATCATATTTTTTACTTTTTAAAAAAGTCAATTTCTTCTTATTCTTCACAAAATCGAGTTTAGCGACTCTCTGTCTAGATTTATATGATACACTTTTCTTTTTAATTTATTACTAAATAAATGTTATATTTTTATAATTAAAAATAATTTAACTTTACAATTCTTTCTTTTACCCTTTAATGAAATAATATATATAGTCATATGAATAATTAAGATTTATTTTAGACCATAAATTTCAGAAGACGTTTTTTCTTTCTTAAATTTTATCTCAATATACTTCCTTTTTTAATGTTTGGCTTCTTACTTTCTCCCTTGAGCCTTAAACTCTATGAAAGTGAAATAGTCGGCTGAATAATAGTAGTCCAATTGGTTAAGCAGTATGATCTAATATGAAAATTTGCGGTCAATAAATGCACTTATCCGGGGAGGAATTTGAGACGGAGGACGTGTAGTATTTTTTTAGATCTGACAAAATCGAAAGACCCCCTAACATAATTTGAATGAAGGCTGATCGCTGATCCCACTCTGACCTCCATTTATTCAGATTTCTTTTTTTAAAAAAAAATTACACTATTTATATATTAGAATTTTATGTATATAATGTTGACCTAAACATGGTTAAGACTTGGGTGAAATATCACTTTTGTAAATTACGCGATGCATATGTAAAGATTAGGGGTGTACAAGTCAAATCGAACCGACGAACCAAATCAAACTGAAAAAAAATATGATTTGTGGTTTGATTTGGCGGTTGAAAAAAAAAACCGACCACTCTTGTTTTGGTATTTAAAGAAAAAAAAATCAAACCAAACCGATATAATATATATATAAAATTTTGTTTTATTTATAGATAAAAATTATTATTTATAATCTACTTTGTTGATATATTTTTAGTTAGTTTATAGTTTTCAATGTTTATATATTTTATTTCAAATTTGGGCTTGTAAAATTTTGTAATATATATATAAAATTTAGTTTTATTTATTGATAAAAAATATTATTTATAATCTACTTTGTTAATATATTTTTAATTAGTTTATAGTTTTCAATGTTTATATATTTTATTTCAAATTTAGGGTTGTAAAATTTGTAAATATTTTATTTTGTATTAAGATCCAAAGTTACAATTATATTGTTATAATTTTTCAAATTTGAAGTTAACAATTTACTTTGTAAACATTTTGTTTTGTATTCAGTTTGCCTCTAGCCTTTAATCTTATTAATTTAACATAATGAACGTTGATATTTCAAAAAAAATAAATTGTACTCATGTGAATTATACCGTCTTTTTGAAAATTTCTATTCATTTAACATTTTTTAAATTTAGCTTATCACACAGGTAAGTGAAAATATATTTGATCTCTTTTTCAAATACCGTATAGTTGTAAAAAACCGAAAAATCGAAAAAAACTGAAAGAACCAACTAAAATCGAAATAAAAAAATCGACTTTATGTGGTTTGATTTGGTTTTTAGATTTAATAAATCGACATAATTAGTTCAGGTTCTTTTTAATGAAAAATCAAACCAAACCGACCTATGTACACCCCTAGTAAAGATATCATTTATTATGTCGTTTTAGTTTTTGTAATAATCGTTTTTGTAACAATATCTTACTATAATTAAATAATCATATTTTTTTAAAATCAATTTTTCATTGTTATACTATGTTATATGTTCTCTATAACATCATTTTGCTATTGACCGTATATTTATTATTGAATTTCCTTAATGCAAGTAGTAAGTATTTCAGTGCGTGACGAGGAATTTTCTTTAAAAAGATTTAATATTTTGGATTTGTGACGTTTCTAATATTTTTTTAATTTAATCCTACAATCGACCGTTGGTAAGATATGTTCCATATAAAATCATCACTTAGACACCGTTCACATTTATCAAAACAAAAAAATTATGAACTATTCACAATCACAAAATAAATAAATAAATAAAAATAATAAAATGGAAGTTTCCTATCTAAGTTTGACTAATCAACTTAAAGGGAAAAGAAAAAAAATGAAGAAAATACATAGTCTTAACTCTATCATATTGGCTATAGCTTACTATTACTAACGATAATAGATATATATATTAACAAAAAATGCTAAAATCTAAAAATGCATAAGCCTTTTGTTTAATTAATATATAGTACTTACTATTATACTAGAAGATTAAATGAGAGAAACACAGAGATGTCCCCTCCCATGTGAGTATTAAAGGGACGAACGGTACTGAATTTGAATGAATTAAAATGAGTTAAATTAATAAATAAATATATTATTTATTTATCTAATATTGAATAAATTAATTTAATTATATTTTTATAAGATAATTTTATCCGTCTTTTCATATTGAAATAGTAGGTTCATAATCAAGATTGAAAAGCAGCAAAAAAGAGATGGAGACATTGAAGAAACAGTCAAGTGGCTAGTGAACACAAATGACAAAAACAGATAACGACCAAAAAGTTATCATGGGTTAGCTATTCTGAGATAACTTATCCCATCACGTGTATATGATAACTTATCCCATCACTATGATATAAATGGTGGGATAAGTTATCCCAAACATGACAACCAAACAACATAATTTTTTTTTATCCCTTTAGTATTATTTCTAATCTCTCACACCAAATTTAAATAAATTGAGATATAATTTTTTCTTTTCAAAGAAATAAAAATAAATTAAAATCACCTTGACGTGTAGAGCAATTGCTCCACAAAAACTTTGGTATAATATATGGACAACGTACAAGTGAATTGGAAAACAAAGCATATTCCCCAATTGGCTCCAAAGTCCAAACAACTCAATAGATAGTACTAAATGTACCTATCTCACTTTCACTGTTATATGCGGCATTCACAAAATCAAACTCAATCTATTTGAGTTATAATCTACTCATTTATTAATTTAATTTATTTTAACTCATTAAAAATGAGATTGATATGCAGCTCATGAGAATTCTTATTAAAATATTTTTTAAAAATTAATTTTCTTATTTGATATGTTATATATAATCGTAATAAAAAAATAATTTTATTTGGTGCAAAAATATTATTAAATAACAATAAAACAATTAAAACTTTGTAAGAATTGAGTGAGTTGGATTATCATAACCCACATTTTAGCTCATTTCAGCCCAATAGATTTCGAGTGTGACGGATCAATATCCGTTCATTTGATACCTCTAATTATTTATTTAATTCTCCTTCTCAAAGAATCATCCCATCTTAATTTACATTAAATAAGTAATTAAATGATATATAATTATAAGATACTAATAAATTATATATGTGCATTGAAATACATATAGTTGAGTAGATAGTAATAGTCCAAACATGAAAAGAGAACAACTAATAAACAAAAAATGGTTAAAAATACCCTCCATCCACCTTTTGATCTAAAAATAATCTTTTACTTATTTTTTTTTGGTCTAAAAATACCCTTTCATTCACCTATTTGACTCACTTATACCCATAAAACTAATAACCCTCACTCTTTATTTATTTAAATATTTATTTATTATGTGTCATTTTTTTATTTTGTGAAATAAAAACTTCACCTTTATTAGATTTCCCCCCATAATTTATTCAAACCAAAATAATATACCTCTTCAAGACTCCCACAAAAATATTTTTAAAAATCTAAGAAATTTTTATATTTGTTGTAGTTTTTCTTTAAAAAATAAATAAATTATTTTGACTATGAAGAATGATATTATTTTGCCTTGGATAAATTATGAATAAAATCTTTTGCACAAACTTTTAGAAAGCTACTAATTTCTTTAATTTATTCAAACCAAAATAATATACCTCTTCAAGAGTCCCACAAAAATATTTTTAAAAATCTAATATATTTTTTTTATATTTTTGTAGTTTTTTGTTTTTTTCTTAAAAAAATTGTTTTGAGATTATTTGACTTGGATAAATTATGGGGGAAAAAAAATATTTTTTAGAAAACTATTAATTTTTATATTTGGTTTAACTTTTTTGTTTTTGTTTTTTGGGATCATGGAGATATATTATTATTTTTAGATTTTGTTTGTGTATGATATGCCCTAACATTTCGGTCATACGGAGAAGGAGAAATCGATTAGTCGAAGGAAATAAAAATCGTAAAACTAGTTTTTTTTAAAGACTTTTTGAGATTTTTCCCATAATTTGTTCAACATCCAAAATAAAATAAAATAATAGCATATACAAAAAAAAAATGAAATTGGAATTTTCTAGAGGTATATTATTTTGACTTGAATAAATTATAGGAAAAAATTAAGTTAAGGTAGAATTTTTATTTCATATAATAAGAAAATAACACATGGTTAATATTTGATTTTATTTTTAAAAAAGAAAGAGTTGTTAGTTTTAAGGGTACCATTGGGTCAAAAAATGAACGGAAGACAATTTTTACACCAAAAAGATGAATAGAAAGGTATTTTTAGACCAAAAAGTGGATAAAATGTATTTTTAAACCTTTGCCTTATGGTCTAATCAATTTGATAGTTCATATTGAAAAAAGAAAGAGTTTTTTTTTTACCCTTCCTAGGAGCTCCCATCTATTTTGCTCCCTTGGTGACTCGAACTCGCAACCTTCGGGTTGAAAATGAGGGGTGCTTACCATCCGAGAAAGAAACAGTTGATAGTTAGGATAACTCGGAAAAAATCCAATGTATTTTTTACCCATTAATACATTGTATATTTTAGAATATATGCATTTCTTTTTCATATACGATGTCTTCTTTTAGTCCTTGTCAAATGAAACCCAAAATAGGACAGCAATAGATGAATATTCACTTACGTAAATGCATATTTTCCACTAATAAATTAAATTAGTAGAACATTCACGTACGTATATTCATAAAAATCTAAAATCCAAACAAAATTTGATCACTTTGAACCATTTGTAGTACCTGATAATGGGATGTATATATGTCATAATGTCAATGTAATATTATTTAGAACCAAACGATTTTTTTAAAATTAAAAAAGGTTACTTTTTTTCTGATCTAAAAGAAAGAAAAAAGGAATCTAAAAATTATGTGGAGGAATGAAATTGCTGAGATTGAAGAAATAACTTTAGAGTCAAACACTTGGAGAATTATTATCTTTATATTTTAGATTATTTATGAACTTGTGGAATTTGATTTGTGATTCCACAATATCTAGACTTGGACACAAAATCTTTCCACTTTGTTGATTGACATGAAGATGAAGAAGTCGGAGTCAAGATTTGAAGTTTACGAATTTAAATTTGTTATTAAATTCATAGCTCATTTGATTTCGCGTATAAATATTTGATGAATTATGTAATATAAATGTTAAAAACTATTTGGTTCATCTGAATCTGCACCTAATATTATAGCTTTGTCTCCTAATGTATGTATAGAGATATAGACAAGATTTGAAGCTTATAGGTTTGAAATTCTAAATTCATTTAAGTATTTGAATTCTAAATCAATAATTTGTACATGTTAATTAAATGAATCTCTTAATATAAATATAAAATTTGGATCAAAATTATATTATTTGATTTGATCGATCGAACTCATACCTTAAACACCCACTCCAACCCTGTGTTGCAGTATATAACTTTCCTAATTTATCATAGTCATGAGCTTCATGCAATAATTGAACAGAAAAAAAGAGTCACGATATTCATGCAAAAATAATTTTCTTTTTAAAAAAACCTTCATGCAAGAAAAATTTATGATATACTAACAGTTCGATTGTTTTGTTTGTTTAATCCATAGTGACACGAAAATCTCACGAGTTTCACCTATTTTTCTGACGTTACTAGTACTACTTGATTGTTTGGTATAAAATAAAGATAATGAATAAGACACGAAAACACATATAAAGTATCGTATCTTTTATATGTAATTTTCCGAGTTTCAAAGTGTATTTTTATAAATAATTATGATAGTTTAAGTTGGAAATGCAAATATCTAATATGTGATTAAAGAATTATATTGTTCACTATGTGATAGGAAAGATTATAGGGTTGCAAAATAGCTAGTTTATTATTACTATTGATTAGTAGATCTTTATAAAATTATGTATATTTGGAAGTTAGTAATCACAACCATTAATCTATAAAAGGGACATTGAGAGGTGCAATTTATCGATATGACACCTTAATATTTTTCGATATTTTATTTATGAATTATGATTTCCTCATTTGGTAAAGATTAGATAAGACTAGATTTTTTTTTTGATAATATTCACAATTTTTGAGATTTCATGTTTATGAAAAAAATATATAACTTACAGAATTTAAATTGCATCCAAACAAAACTTTAATTTTAAATCAATCTAATTTCAAATCATGATTTTATAATGTATATTTAAATGGATTATAAATTTTGACCATAAAATTCTTACATAGAAGTTTTAAAGAAAACTTACTATAAATTATACTAATAATAACAATTTCAATTACTTGAAAAACATAACTAAAATTCAATTAGAAAATGCTTCTCCCCAAATTGGGCCATATTAAAAAAAGTAGGGCTTTAATATAGATATTTATGCGGCACATTTAAAAAGGTAGGGCTCCAATATAGATACTTATGCGGCGCGTATTTGAAAAAATAACGCTTCATTCGAATTGGGCTCGTATTCAAAAAAATAGAGCTCCAATAGATACTTATGTGATACGTATTCGAAAAAGTAGGGCTTCAATATAGATATTTATTCGGTGCGTATTAAAAAAAGTAAAGTTTCCTCCAAATTGGGCCTTACACGGCCTTATTCGAAAAATAGGGCTCCAATAAAGTTACTTATGCGGCGCGTATTCGAAAAAGGAGGGCTCCAATATAGATACATACGTGGCGTGTATTCGGAAAAGGTAACGCTTCCTCCGAATTAGGCTTTATCTGGCGCATATTCAAAAAATAGGGCTTCAATATAGATACTTACGCAGCACGTAATTGGAAAAGTAGAATTCTAATATAAATATCGAACCCCGCCTGTCATACAACCTCATATACTTGGCAATCATACTACCTCAGAAAAAATGATAAAGAATAGCTATACAAACATTACATCATATTGCTTCTGTATTGGATGATAAATAGATTTGAGTGTTTGAGAATTTTAAGAGTTGAAACACAGCCTAACTGTCCTTTTCTTCCATACTGTCACTAAATCAGACCAAAGACTCCATTTTTATGTGGTTCTTTTTTATCCACTCAATTATTCTTCTTGGGACAGGATATAAAAACACACCCAAGTGTTCAAATTGTTGCCATATCAGTTTTCTGTTCTTTTTTGCCTATTGGGGTGTCGAAAAAAGCAATCTTGAAGCTTTACAAGGCAAAATCTGGTGATTTAGCTAAGTGGGTATTACAAAGATGATGTCTGTGACTTGCCATAATCTTGAAATTGGGAGAACCCCATTGGAGTCTTTGGCTTGTGGGTGTTCTTTTTCAAAGGGTGTTTTGAGAAATGTAAGTAGAAGATTCAATGGGAAGAAGTTGTTGTCTTGCAGACAAGAATTTGGGCGTATCTCAACTAAGGCTTCACTTACTGGTATACAGTTAAATTCAATTTTTTTTTAATTTTAGGATTATAGTTTATAAGGGTATTCTTGGAATGATTTGAATTTTGAAATATTGTTGTTGTTGTGATTGTATTGCAGGGCTGGCACCAGTTTTGGATTTGAATAAGTCAGCAAAGCCTATTTCATTGACTAATGTTTTTGAAGTGGTTGCTGATGACCTACTTACATTAAACAAGAACTTGCAGAATGTGAGTAATCTGTTGACACTGTTTAGTTAATCAATCTTTCATGTTTCAACTTTTGCTTATGTGATTTTTCAGCTATAGCTTAATGGATTACATGTGACAAAATCTTATTTTTAGACTAATAGCTGCCAAGGTAATACATATAATCATTTATCTGGCATGATTCGGAACACGTTCCTATGGCTTTATTACTGCTGGTATTGTCAAATGACTAATGTACTTGTCATAATTTAACTTCATCGATGCTTCGTCGAGTTGTTCCTTTTAATGAATTGCTTTAGATGTAAGAGAGAGCTACAATTTTGGACTAGTGGTCATGCTAGTGGGGATTAAAATCAATAGAGATGCTTATGTGATGATATTTGGGGTTTATTGGCCTTGCTAGAGTTAAAATAGAAGGGTAATAGGAGTTGGCAGTATCACTCTGCCAAATGATATCTTAATCTTGGAACATTTTTGAGGACGGTTTTATTTGGTATTTTGTCATGGTTTGATTCAAATACCAGCTGACATCGCCAGATGGTTGTACTTGTCATTGAGAATTCAATGATGCTAAGGTGAGCATACTTTGTTCCCGAATGAACTGCTTTAGATGTATGAGAGATGCAATTTTTGGACTACTAAATGGTCATGAAGGATAAACAACTGGACATCATAGATATATTTATTTGTCCGGGTTATTGGCCTTAAAAAATCTAAACCATAAGAGTAGGAGCTACACAATTACTTCCAAATGGTATCTAACTATCTATATTTTGGATGATGATGGTGTCCGGGCCGGCGTGTACACCTCAACTATTCCACCTGGTTACCTGCTATCTCCCATTGGCACAGGTACCTTGACCTTGAGCTCATGAAGTTCATTTTAAAAGGTCCTAGTTTTTTGACAATTTCATTTACTTTGATTCAAAGACTTGATACAGGAAATAAGTCCACTTGGGCCTGAGAGTATCTCAAATGTATATCCTGATAAATAAGCACACATTTTATCTTATGGTGAGTCGTGACTAATGTGATGTCAAATATCAGGGAGTAACTGAAAAAGTTTCATATCAGTGATTGTCACTTGCTATTATTAGGATTTGTAAAACTATGTTGTTAATTGGGTCAATACCACATGAATGTTCAGATGGCATATCGGGCAAATTTACGTTTAACATATCTCTCTTCTATTCTGTATCTAAGAGAAATCATTTTTCAGATTGTTGGTGCAGAGAACCCAGTTTTGATGTCTGCAGCTGAGCAGATTTTTGGTGCTGGTGGCAAAAGGGTGAGACCTGCTTTAGTGTTCCTAGTGTCAAGGGCTACAGCAGAAATGTCTGGCTTAAAGTGAGGAACACTAGTTGATATTTTTTCTCTTGTAGTACTCAACAACAACATATCAGCTAAGCTAATGTCTTAAAATGCTTGCTGCCAGGGAACTCACCACAAAACACAGAAGGTTAGCTGAAATCATTGAAATGATCCATACTGCAAGTTTGATACATGATGACGTGTTAGATGAAAGTGACACACGAAGAGGTAAAACATTTTAAGCAACTTGTCATTCTCCTCTAATGCGTCTGCAAATTCTCCGCCTTTAATTATTTAAAAACTCAAAATGATTATCACTCTTGCATCTAGTTTAAAATACTTTATTCAGGTGGCTGAAAAGGTTACTGTACATATTCAGTGGTTATTGCTTTGGATATTACTCAAAATTTTCAGCTCTACCATTACTAGGAATAGAGTTATTTTCCAGGCATCATTGTGGGTTATTGTTCTTAAAATAAAAATTTAAGTACTAATTTAGGAGGAATATGTAGAAGAAAACGCTAAAGAAGATATTGTCATCTTTCTGATTCTATGATGATACCGTGATGCATGCTCTTACTCTCAAAACAATATCTAATCCTTTAAAGAGTCTCACTTTTGACAATTTCAGTTGATGAAGAATTTCTAAGGTATATCTAACGAAAAAAAAAGATGCCCTAGAATCTACTGTGGACGCCAGACAATCTGGACAGAATAACCAGACTTACGCTGGTGACAACACCTTTCTATTGATTAGAAACTCCCCAGTAAACTTATTTGACGCTACAACATTGGTTGGATGTGTATGGGATTTGGGCTTATCGTTTCTAAGCCATCTCTTGTGCATTTCCTCGGACTAGTTACTTGTTTCTCAAGTATTTTCTAATTGTTATTGATGCTGTCCTGATTGATTTACATGTGGTTCTTGTTGTCTTGCTTGATGTGGTTGACTTACTTCTATGAAAGACGATCTCCCCTGCTCTCCCGGGGGGGATCCAGGGACCTTAAAAACTTCAAGGATTAGTCCAGGAAATATGCTTGATTAGCAAGAGGTTATGTGATGAGGTCCTTACTGTTTAAATATTCTTCCTACTTTTCATTTCGGGTTTCTGAGATCATCTCAGCATTTGTCAGATTTGTATGCTTTCGGAAAAAAATATGTGAGACTCTGTACAACTGTTTTGTGAAATGGTACACTTGAGAGTGGACACACCAAAAAAAGAGAGAAAACTGACAAGATCGGGCTAGGTATGCGCTTTCTCAGGATTAAGGAAAAGAACAAGACTGGAATAGATCTTCTCTTTCCCAAGTTTGTAGAGGCTGATAATACTAGATTGTTATTTCTACCATCAACACTTCCTTTTCCTAATAGTTTAGCTTAGATCAATTGATGATTGATTCTGTTATAGCACTTCCAAATATGAGTCCTCTGTTTGTCATTCAGGTGGTCAAATTTTGTCATCTAATCATTTACCCTTGTGCTTCTTCTAACTTGCTTCTCTTAATCGCAATTTCTATTATATCTTCTCCTTTGCTTCATTGTATTTGCCTCTTAATAGAGCTTCTAATGCAGGAAAGGAGACTGTTCACCAATTATATGGTACTAGAGTGGCAGTCCTGGCTGGTGATTTTATGTTTGCACAGTCGTCCTGGTACCTAGCTAACCTTGAAAACCTTGAAGTCATAAAGCTCATCAGTCAGGTATCTTATGATCCTTCTAGGTTTGTACATCTTGTAGAATTGGCAACATTGATATCATTATTAGCCCTTTGTGGTTATTGGTTTTTATGGCAGGTTATTAAAGACTTTGCAAGTGGTGAAATAAAGCAGGCCTCTAACTTGTTCGACTGTGATGTTGGACTGGATGAATATTTGCTAAAGAGTTACTATAAAACGGCCTCCTTGATTGCCGCGAGCACCAAAGGAGCTGCCATTTTCAGTGACGTTGGCAGTGATATTAGTGAACAAATGTTTCAATATGGGAGGAATCTTGGTTTATCGTTCCAGATTGTTGATGACATATTGGACTTCACACAATCAGCAGCACAACTGGGAAAGCCAGCTGGAAGTGACTTAGCCAAGGGAAACCTTACTGCACCAGTACTTTTTGCATTAGAGAAAGAGCCAAACCTTAGGAATATAATCGAATCAGAATTTCACGATGCTGGTTCTCTCGAGGAGGCCATCAATCTGGTGAAGACCTGTGGGGGAATTCAACGAGCACAAGATTTGGCAAAGGAGAAAGCTGATTTAGCAATGCAGAACCTAAAATGCCTTCCATCTAGTCCTTTCCGAGCAGCACTTGAGGAAATCGTGAAGTATAATCTGGAGAGAATTGAATAGACGAAAACACAGGACGAACCTTTGGCTTATTATTCTCTTGAAGCTCTTCATATCTAACAATATCTGGAGCATATAGTTGAAGCTATTACTATAGTGTGAATGGCGATCGTGATCAGGACGAAAGTGCTTCACTATGTTCATATACTCATACAGGTTGTAATTTTCAGTTCCTAATACAGCAATATGGTGTTCCAGCATTCTTTATAATTTGGCTAATAAATTGTCAAATTTCAACTGTTGTTGTACTACACTAAAGAAATTTCACAATTACTAATAATGTCATGTATTACTATTTACTCTTGGCTTTCTTGGATGGACATTTATATTATAAATTGACAATACGAAATTGGTACCAATTGCGTAACACATCAAGTAAATTGCATTGCTACTATTATTACATAAGTGAATTCTATTGAATGGAGAAGGTAATAGTTGAACCCTAACCACTCGTTATACAAATTCTCTCATCTGTATCGCTAAATTTTAAGTAGTAGCACTGTCCAAATATCGAAGACAATAATAGTAGGGGAGATTCAATATCTATTATTTTTAACAAAAATTATGAGTATGCAATTACAAAAGAACTAATAATTTCAAAATTATAATAAATTAAATAATTAGAATTTTTGCCTCTCGAAATATTATAAAGCAAGAGAGTTTAATTTGAAGATGGAACAATTAGAAGGCAAAGACAAGGTTTTATAGTTTTAATTCATTCATAAACCTATTATGATTCGGATTTGAAGAAGTACATGCCTTAATTAAGTCCTTTTAGAATTAGGATTAGGATTTATTGTAAATAAAATAAGCTCACCGATAAATAAAAAGTAATAACTTGCCTTTTTTTTTAATTGCGTGATGAACAATCAAGGAATTATGTATATTTATTTATACTATAAGTTGTTGATTTTAGAAATCTTATAAGAATAGGACTAAACTATATTTGGAAACGCATAGGTTTTAAATTTAGAAACCTTTTACGAGTAGGAAATATGTGTCCTAATAAAATCCCAAATCACTTTGGTTTGTAGGCATGTTTAATACTACTTTATATTGTATCGTTAGTTTAAATATAATGTTTGTTTTTATTGTTATTTAAATTCTATTATATCGTATCGTTTAAATCTATTGTTAAGTAATAACGAAAAAATCATTTCATGTAATAACTTATTTGGTGTGCACATTGCGTCTTGACATAATATTTTTTTCTCATTTTATCTTTATTTATTATTAAGAGAAGTATCAAAAACATCCCTAAATTTGGCGCAAATTATTAGTTTCATCCCCGAACTATTGACAGCCTTAAAAACACCCCTCTACTTGATTAACTAAGCTTAGATACACCCTTGACAATAATTTAGGGGTGTATTTCACTACTGTTATAAGATCGGGGTGTATTTAACTTCAGTTAGTCAAGTAAAGGGCTTTTTTAAGGCCGACAATAGTTCATGGATGAAACTAATAATTTACGCCAAGTTTAGGGATGTTTTCGATAATTCTCTCTTAATTATTTAATAATTATATTTCATCTTTCATCCTGTCTTTTTATAAAAGTTTTACGTTGTACCCTATTTTTTTTTAGGGAAAAGTATTGAAAACCTGCTAAACTAAGAGTGAATTATTGGTTTCATCTCCGAATTATTGACAACATTAAAAATACCCTTTTACTTGACTAATTGAACTCAAATACACCCATCTTGCAACATGAGTGAAATACACCCCTAAATTTTTGACAAGTTTAGGAGTGTTTTCATTACTTCTCTCGATTTTTTATTAAGAGTCACACGTCATACAAGAGTTTGAAACTACTTATTATGTCATGTGAAAGATCAAAAGTGTATGTAAGTTTAGTTAATCAAAATAGAGAAATGTTATAATGTTATCAATAGTTCGGTGATGAAATTAATAATTTGCCTCAGATTTAAGAATCTTTCCAATACTTTTTTTTTTTTTTTATAGATTTATCATTCAAATTATGAAGGGTTGTCAATAGTTCGGTGATGAAACAAATAATTTGCGTCAAGTTTAAGAATCTTTCCAATACTTTTTTAATTATAAATTTATTATTCAAATTATAAATATATAATATTATGTAACAATAAAAAAATAACTATACATTATGAAATAAAACGTAACATTCCTACAATAATGTGTAATAGTGAAGAAAAGAAAATTACAGCAATTAATTTCTGAAACTGTACAAAGTCCCAAATCCTATTTTTTTTTGTTGGTTAATTCGTTCATTGATTTGTGAAGGTGGAAGAAGATAATGCGATTGTTTCAGTACTTGAGTCAATGGAAATCCAAAGCCAAAGACGGAATTCAACAATCACTTCTTATCGCCAAATTCCTCTGCTTATTACATGTCACAAACAACTACGTTTTCTCTCCAATAATGGTACGTATTTCTCCATTTTATCTGCAATTTTTCCGGTAAGAAATTAGGTTTTGCGGATTATTTTTTGAATTTTTGTACTGTTTTAGGTGTACGGTCCGAGCATGTTGCCGACCCTGAATCTTACCGGTGACGTTTTGCTGGTTGAACATTTGTCGCCGTTGTTGGATAAGTTGGGACCCGGAGATGTAATCCTTGTTCGGTCACCTGATAACCCTAGAAAGACTGTAACTAAACGAATTATTGGTATGGAGGGCGATACTGTCACTTTTCTAGCTGACCCTTCAAGAAGTGACCGATATATTAGCTTAAAGGTGTGTGTTCTTTTCTTCGGTGTAATTTTGCCCTTTTTCGATTCTTGGATTGATTGTTGCTGGTTGTCAAGTGAGGTGCCATAGCTCAACCAATGTGTTCGTTTTTGTTGGCTTATTATATGACATATGTCTGCTATAATGTAGCATGAATTATTGCTGTAATGAAGAAGTCGTAGGAAGGCTTAAAAAAAGTGCTAGGATTAGCCTCTTTAGAGATAGGGGTGATTCAGGAGCTTTTAAGCAAGAATGTCCTAGGATTAGCCCCTTTAGAGATAGGGGAGAGTCAGGAGCTTTAAAACAAAAATGTCCAAGGATTAGCCCCGCCTTTAGGGATGGGGTCGAGCCAGGAGCTTATTTTGGGTATTTATGACTCTTGTGGCAACGTGTGATATGCGAATGACATGATTCTCGAGGAATTACATGACTGCCTAGCCAATTTCTTGAAGACTTGTAGCTGCTTAATTTCTACTGTTGATGATTTTCAATTTAAACTATAGTCCAGTTATGTCATTGACCTGCAGAGTCACTGTTTTTATTGTCGTACTCTTCTCTGTCTTTTCTCTTTCCTTATAGATGCAAAACTCTTTGTTCTTCGTTTAGCTTTCAACTAAGTTAGAGATAACACACAGTTACTGCAGTGAATGCTCTATTGTCGCCTGTCGGAGTCTCTTTACTTCTTTAAGCAAATGAGAGATAATGTTGTATCTTTACTCTTTTGACTTCCTACTTTTCCACTCTTCCATAGAAGCCGCATATAGGATAAAACAAAAGAAGGTCACCTTAGATGGTTTAGCCTATATAGACGTCCAAATGAGTTTGTATGTTGTTTAGACTTGGTATATTTTAAATCCTGTGGAGTGAAGTTGTTTCAAAAATCCAACTATCCGTCCGAAGCTAGTTAAGAAGATAATTTAATGGAAGCAATGGATCCATAGGCGAAACCAATTTGTTGTTAGGGCTTAGTCGTTATTGGTATACTTAAATAGGTTCAGTGTTTGCCAAAAGTCTTTTTAGAGATTTGTATGTGAAAGCTAGCAACCTCTAGTATTATGAACTCCCCAACTATTAACTATTGGATGATACTTGCCGAAGTAAGAGAAGAATGGATATATGATTCATGTAGTTGACCATAACTAGTTTAGCATTGAGGCATAGTTGTTGTATAGAGAACTGCGTAAGACCAAAAACATCCACTAATTGCTTGGGAGTACTCTCATTCTAATTAACAGATGGTGTGAATAGAAGTGCCTTGTCATGTGCTGAGTATTAGATCTTAGTGTCTTCTTTAGTGTTTGTAATTTCCTGGACCTAGGATAATGTGGCTTCAATTCACACAAGAAACCTGAAATTAGGCTTCTGAACACAATGTTAGGCGTGGCGCTACCAAGCTTCCTTATTCTTACCCACTTACGTTTACTCACTCAGCTGTTTCCTGGAGCACCTTCAGCTCTGATATCCAAGGGCCTCTCATTGTAGCATAGTATGTGAATCTGTTTCTTTTGCCATATTTCACCTCAAAGTAAACTGGAAAACGAGAATTTTATTTTATTTTTTTAATAACAAAGAACCCCAGGGGTCATTAGTGCACAGTTCGATCTCAGTGGATAATGGGCCTTGCCCTCTTTAAATAAATAAAGATTTTATTTGAAGCACTTGTCAAAAATGCTCAGATTTTTATTTAATTCAGATGCTATATGCTTTTTAGCAGTTTCATGCTGATTTTCTGGAATAACACCTGAAATAACAATTTGAAACTGGCTTGGAATTCTTCATTGTGTAAATAAATATAGATGGAAGACAAAAAGTTTTCAACTTTGAGGTGACATTCTCTGCTTACTATGTGAATGAGGTGATATCTTGTTTTCTCGTTCCATAATATCGTGTAGTTTATTTATAATGCCCTATATTCTAACTGTTTCTTTGATTTTCCCCCTCCTTTTTGTTTCTTTTGGTGTGGGGTTATCTAGGTTCCGAAGGGGCATGCTTGGATTCAGGGAGATAACATCTATGCTTCGAAGGATTCACGGCAACTGGGGCCAATCCCTTGTGGCCTTATCCTGGGAAAAGTGTTGTATAGAGTAAGTTACATTATCTTTACTATCTAAGCGACTGAACTTATCTGCATTCTTCTATTTATAAAGGTTCTTAAGTTTGCATTTTTATGTGGTGGGTAAAGTAAAAGTTAATTGATGTTCTGGGGAATAACCACTTACACAAGAAGTATGGCAAAAGTAGAGGTTCTTACACAAACTAAAATGTTATTCCTATGAAGAATCAAATCAGCACTAATTTCTTGGCCTAGAAACTGATGATTGGTGCCTTCTTCGAAAGGTTTGCATGAGTTGAGTTTTTCCATTTGGTTAATTATCCAGATCGTACTGTTAATAAAGTCATTCAAACCATATTAATGAATCCTCAACTTCTTAAATGACTTTGCCTGTGGATGAATTAGCATCTAGGAATGGTGTTTACCCTTTAAAGTTCAGCTTACAATTAGAAAACCTAGCGAACAGCTTAGGCAAGTTTATCTAGAACTCTGCTAATTCCGAGTCTCATTTGCAGTTGCAGTTTATCTGTCTTTACATCCTGAACCAGATAAGAGCTTTCCTATTCTTAACATAACCATTGTGTACTTTGAAGTCATTGTTTTTTATTATATGATGGTTGCTTACCTTCACTTGGAACACTGTATGCAAATTCATCGACAATATTCATATCGATATATGGTCATTGATACACAGACATTGGGGGTGTAGTAACCATTTGAAAATCTGGTAGGTAAAACTAGTTAGCTGACCCTTCTTGTTTGCACATGCAGGTGTGGCCGCCAAAGGGCTTTGGCTCGTTATGACAACAAAAACAATGTATTGTATTGAAGATATACAATTGAAATGGAAAATGTGATTCTTTACCAGTCCTCCTTTGATTATTGCCTTCTTTCTAGGAAGAACCAATTCTGAATAATGATTGCTAGTAATTCATTTTGGTTTATTTCCTGTGTCTAAGTAGTTTTTGAAGTGCTGAAGAGAGTTTGTACATGTTCCAAGGAATGATTTTCTGTACATTTGTAATGTCTATGGTTTAAAATATTTTGATGTAAGGTATGAAATCAAGCAAAAAGTTGAGGGACAAAATATTCATGAGAGTAATTATAAAGATTAAAGCAAACTTAGCTAACTTGCGAGTACAAAAGTATTAAAGCACCTATTATATATACATAAAAGCTATATCATCTAAGATATCAATTATCTTCACAAACATTTATTACATTGTAGGAATGTGCCGTTTAACTTGGCCACACAATTTTATGTTAAATGTGTAATGTTGAATAAGTAGACACATGTGTATTGTGTTGTATCCTATATATACGTAAGGACATCTAGAACAATTCGAGACTAAGTTAAAGAGCACGATTATGTTCAAATTCCAAAAAGATAACCTCTTGGTTATGTTATGGGCTGAAGTATAAGGCCCAACCCAACAAATAAAACTCTATATAAGTGACCATGGAAGCTAGGGTTTAGAACATTGCCTATGAGAGATCAGAGCGAGCTTATGAAACAATGGCGCTCTAGTTCCGTTGCGGGCATATACTGATCATCAGTCCTTTCTTCATCTCTGCAATTGTATTCTATCGATTGCATCCATAGAAAGGTCTCACATTTCCTTGTATTTCAATTGATTTGTATTACTTCGGCCGATCCAAATGGGTTCCTTCTTATGTGTGGGAACTCAATTTCACCCGGCCTATATGCATATTAGGGCAGTCTCAAGGTTCTGCACCTTTCTTCATCGTGCTTAATCTTCATCGTGTTTCAGTTCACGGATTCTGCCCTACATTTTACCTTCAGATTTTAAACAGTCAATTGGGAATTTCTTAGTGCCTAATCAGATTAGGTTAATCAGAAGTAATTCAAGTTTATCAATATTTCGATAATCTGTTAACTGTTTCACTCTAATTTTTTTGTTTTGGGTGCATAAATATTAACTAAACTCTTCTAATTAGACTGTTTTTGTTAATTTGAAGCTACCAAATATGAAATAAAAACTTGTGGCCATTTATAAGTAATATATAATATAAATCTTCTCAATGTTTAAAGTATTTTTACGTTTATGAGCTTAGCCAATCGTAGAAGTTTGGTTTTTCTAATTTCTGGAAAAATGTTCTTAATAAACCAAACAAACAAAGAAGGATTTGTATTCAAAGTTTTCTAATGGTTGACTTAACAACCCAAATTCTTAATAACACGCCGTCCAATTTTCTTAATTACATTTTATATATTTTATTGCTTGATTTTGAAACTCTCAACTCATCACTTGTGGCTAATAAATTATTATTATTCATGTGCTCTATTCAAAACAGGATTGATTTTTTTCAAGTGTTTTTGAGTAATAATGTCAATTTAAACTCCCTCCAAAAATAAAATAAGAACAGTTTTACTAGCACTAAAAATTCTTCAAAAAGAAGAATTAAATCTAAAAGCTAACTTGTAAATTATCATTGAACACAATTAAGAAAGTACACCACAATTCTAAATGGATAACAAAAATCCCAAATAAAGGACAAAGAAAGAAGTTAACAACATGAAAGATGGAGGATCTGTTAGCCAACACAGTTTATAATATAAACTTACAATAATCCTCAAAATGAGTAGGCGAAACTGATCCTCGAAAAGTAATACATTTCTTGAAGAATCCGAACAATGTTGCCTATAACTTTTTCAAGATTAAGTGAGCACCACATTGAGGTTGAAGAGTAACCACATAAGTAGGTGCATGAGTATAAGATGGAGAAAGGTCAAATTCAAAACGTTGAAGGATCATAGCTAAGGCAATCTTAGTTTCCATCATAGCAAAATTATTGCCAATGCAAATACGAGGACCCCAACTAAAAGGCAAGAAACAAAGTCTATCCTTTGTTGCTTTTGCAATTCCTTGAGAAAATCTATCTGGTTTGAATTCTTTAACATCATCACCCCATAATTCTTCATTATGATGAATAAATATTGTTGGTATCATCAAGATAACTTCAGGTGGAATATTCATTTTTCCTAGTTTTGTTTCTTGATTTGCTTTTCTTAGGAAATATGGTGCTGGTGGATATAACCTTAGTACCTCATTCAGAATCATAGTAACCTGTTTATATTAATAAAAACAATTGAAGCAAATGTTAGATTTCAATAGTACATGTTCAAATTTGGCTATAAATTTTTGTCCATCTGTCCTAATTTGTGTGATACTTTAGCCGGTCTTCAAGAAACGACACATTTTCATATTTGGTTAATAGTTATGGGATGACATTATCAATATTTTACTCATGTTGGGTCATGCTTATTTGACAAAAAGTTTACGTGTACTATTCTATTTTAAAAAATTCATTAATCTAAGGATAGTTTTGAGTTTTCTCATATTTCTTAAATTTCGTGTATAGTCAAACTAAATTACATGCATAAATCCACTCCTAACCTCAGAAAGAGAGATATCCTTCGTTTCAATTTGATTGTCCTATTTTTCTTATTAGTCCGTTTAAAAAGGAGTGTCTTTATTCTTTTTTGACAACTCTTTAGTTTCAACTTTTCACATGACATGTTTAATAGCACAAGATTAAAGAGTATTTTGGTATATTTGACATATCTTTAATTTAAGACGACAAGATTGACAAGTATTCCTTACTTTCTTAAATTCTATATCAAGTCAAAACAGAACAAACAGATTGAAACGAATAGTATATATAGAAGGAATTAAAGATAGAAATAAAAGCTCCAAGGCTTATTGTTATACTCACAATTTTGAGACGATTTAACCCTTCAAAATCTGGTTTATTGTTGTGGAAGACTTGTTGAACTTCTTCTCTAGCACTAGCTTGCCAATTTTGGTGCACACTTAATAAAACCATAGTCCAAACTAATAAATTTGAAGAGGACTCTTGGCCAGCAAAATAAAAAACTTTGCATTCTTCTATTACTTCATCAGTTGTCATACCAAATTTGCTCCCATTTTGTTGAATTTCCTTCATATTGGACTTTAATAAAATGCCTAACAAATCCTCTTGAGTTTCTTCCAAATTCATGGATCTGTCTCTTTTGTTGACAATCTTCCTTAATGTATCTTTGAGTTCATTGTCAATGCCTTTCATTCTTCTATTTCTTCTTGTTGGTAAAAACCTGTTGAAATTATCACATTAATTTATGTATACGGACAATCAGGTCATCTAAAATATAACTACATGTAATTGATCATAGTTAATGAGATTTAAGTTATATACATAAGCTCAACCAATGACTATTTATCATTTCATAACAAATAATGTGCGACTTGACAGACACGATCCCTCGATATGTTTATTCACCATTTTATATTGGATTTATTGAGAAACTTGTTGTAATAGATTAACTGTCTTTTACATGACCACCAACAAGGGTTGTGATGGAGTGGTAAGTACTCCTTCATTCTTAACCAGAGGTCTGAAGTTTCCTTTGTTAGAAAGCACTTTACCCCAATGTGAGACTTTCCAACACGAATCCGGATTGAATCGAACTCCAATGTGGATACCGGACACCAAATGGAAAAAAACGACAATTTTTTTTGTCTTTTTCCTGAGTTATCTTTCAAGCTATTAAAGTCTAGACATACAAATATTAGACAACTCTATCCAATAGAGCCTAAATAGACATGATGAAATTAAACACTAAGTGTTTTTGTTTCTATTGGGATTTAAACCTAAGACCACTAAGCCACACACCTTTGAATATACGTACAAGAGTTTAAGCTATATACACCGTTTATGCATACAAAGAAATTTTAAACTATCAGATCATCCTTACCTATATTTCATATAATAGATAATCTATCTTATTCTTGAGATTACAAATTGTAGACTTACTTGTAGATATCCTCTGAGTGACGTGATAGGGTGATAAAACAGATAATTAACATGCATATATTATTATTAGTATAAAAATTATTTACACCATCAATATATACTAATTTTTTACCTCCATCCAGGAATATAAACAGATTGGAAAGCTTGACGTGTGAGTTCAGCTAATTCTTTTTGAAGATGAAATATTTTCATCCCTTCTTGATAGCTACTTCCAAATGCTGTTCTTGAAATCACATCACTTGTTAAGTCTTCAAAATATGGATGTACATCCAATTCACATGATTTATTTTTATTGCAAATTAGAATTTCCCACTTGTTTATCATATCCTCACAACTTTTATGCATTGCTGGCACCATACACTATACAATTTCAAAAGGAAAAAAAATGTTATAAGATTTATTCCAATCGAAATGTACTATAAAAACAGATTCAAGATTTAAATCAGTAAATACGTAGTAAATGTTAGAGAAGTGCTTATTTTAATATTAAAATATTTAATAGTATTATATTACTTTATATATATATTATGTTAGTGGCTATAAACACAAGATAGTGGCCATCATTTTTTTTCTAAAGCACTATTCAAGGATAATCTAAAGTTGTCGTATTTCTTATCATTCTTCACCCATAATTTACTACATTATTTATCCACTAACTCATTATCACAAGTTCTTATTAATTTATTAATTTATTACCATGTTATTTATTCAATGAAAGAAGAGAATTATTATTAAAGAGAGTGTTATTTTGTTGAATGAATGTGTTTTTAGTGATGATGTTTTGGACCTAACAATTAATCAAAGAGAATTTTTGAGTCATACGATATTGTCAAACTGTTATATCAGTTTGGATCGAGGAGACAAGTCATGAGATTATTATTGTTAGTTGAATTAGTGAAAGTTTTATTGCAGTAACTTGAACTTTTTAAAAGCGAGCGAAATATTCACTTTTCCACCTGAATATTGTTATTTATTTATTGTAATTTTACTCGAATTTTGACCAACAACTAATATCCTTTACCTTCAACTTCTCGGCGTAGAACGCTGTGTTAAGAATTTTCCTGTGCTTGGCCCATTTCTGATCCTCATAACTTGAGATGCCACTCACAAGAAGTTGTACCAATGGAGTTGGTTTTGGTTTTTTGAAGATGTTGTTGTTCATTACTATTTCCTTTATTAATTCTGGTTCCATTACGAAAATTCTAGGCTCCGGACCTACCCATGTGAAGCAATTATTACCTGCAACAAAGTTAGAATTTTCATTAAGAAGATAACGAAGTTAGAATTTTCATTAAGAAGATTTAAATTGATCCACTTCAATCAATATTGGTGCTGCTTAATTAATGAATAAACATAATTCTACCAATTTTTCTTTTTTCTTAAAGGTTGTCAATTCAAAATTAGATTATAAATTGACTATGATCAAATAATGTAGAGCTAGTTATAATCACATGAGAGGAACATTTGGATGCAAAATATGTAATTCAACTTGCTATTCATAACTAAAATAAGTAGAAAAGAGCCTTGTACTATTTCTCTTACACCCTAAATTTGGTGATGACATCTTCTCCTTAATCATCATTTTATTTGTTGGAATCAACTTATACACATCTTAATTCATGTCATAAGATATATATCTTCTATCAATACAAATACCGACCGAAAGAAATCACCCACTAATATTTTTTGTCACTATAAAAGATTAAATCTAAGACCTTATATTTCTTATCACACCTTATTGATCACTAAATCATACACCATTAAGACAAAGTATGCCTTTATTACATATAGTATATATGAGTGATAACTACTTTCTCTTCTTCTAGTTTACAAATATATTTTAGTCCCTTATTTTCTTCATTTTAATTTTTTAGAAAATAAATTTTTTTCAGTGTAGGCATCTTGTGCATGCATGGCATTGCCAAAGGTTCAATCTATTTTTGTATTTTTTTTTATGAGGATAAAATTTAAGCAATTCTATTTTTGCAAATAACAAGTCAAATAAAACTATATTTAATTAATAAAAGATATTTCAATGTCAGTACATAAAATTTAAATTCGAAGTTTAAAAAAAACACAAGTCAGACATTTTACGGATCTTAATAAAATAAGGAATAAACAAAGACATCTATAAATTCGAATAATCTTGTGGCATACGTCAAAAAACGATCATGAGTTTAAACCCTAACTATTTTTAAAACACAAATAAAATGGACCACAAACAAAGATGGTCGATGATTGGATGTAATTATAGGACCACATATATATAAAAATTAAAAGATCTCATTTCCTACCGGGAAACACGCACAAATAACAAATTATATAATTCCATTTATATTCCAAAAAAATAAAATTGATAATAAGCTATACTCCCGAAAGTTCCCTATTTTCATTACACAATTATTATTTAATTCTCCCTCTAATATATATATGTTTTTTTCTCGAGCAAATAAAATTATTATCACTATTCGCGTAGCATAGAAACGCTTTCTGCCAAGGATTTTTTTATACCCAACACTACTCGAGAACTCTAGTTAAAAAAAGAGCAACCTCATCCATTGCACCATATTCTTTGGTGGTATAATAATCTACTTATTATTATAACATGCTAAAAGAATAAATGATAGTAATTCATCGCATTAATTAAAAAATAAAAGAGCGCATTTATTAGGTAATAAAAGGGTAAAACATAAGAAAAAAAAGTTATTTTTCTTATTGATGCTAATTAAAAAGAAAATAAATATTGTAGAATTAATGTAATATAGATCTTAAAGTTGAAGGAAAGTAAATATTCTGCCATTATCATAGAATATTTTAGAGTAGAAAGAAAATGAATATTCTGCAATTAATATAGATCTCTAAATATATTTTACAACAAGTTGGTCCTTTGTTTTTTTTCTCCTCATTTTTAAAATATAACTAGCTTCATATTTGATGTACTTTTTTTGCATATTAGCCAACCAGCTATCTTGAGCTTAGTGAATGCACTCAAATTGATCATTTTCTATGCTCAAGTTGGTACTAATTGTAAGAATCACCTTAATTATTGCATACATTCCATTTGAATCTTGATATATATGATTTTCACTTTCTTATTTTCTAATATAAAGGATTTACACATAAGTATTTTAATATATACATTGAGAGTGTAAATATAACGATTTCTTTTTTACTCAGTGTAGTATAACATGTTACATGTTATTATACTAGGTTAGTTACCATTTTTATCATGCAATCAATTATGGATTTACCTCTAACTAGTGCAGCCTAGTGGTTGAGAATCACAAGTCTCATGTACAAATTCTAGGTGATTTATTTTATCTATCTAAATTTTGATGAACAAAGTTATTTGATACGACAGGACGTACCTTTTGTTGGTGATAGATAGAAAGGTATATACCCGTGTAATAATTAGTTAAAGTGTGTAGAAGTTGACCCGAACACCACGATTATGTAAATCTAGCTAGGCAAAGAGAAAAAAAAAACTCAAAGGAAAAATTAAAAGAAGGATGGATCTTACCATACTTATTGAGAGTATAATGATAGAAAGGGAGGACTCTAGTGAGAATGTCATCAGTGAGCTTCATTGGTTTAAGTTTTGCTTCTTTAGTCAACTTAGCCATCTCCTTTGTGTCTCCATATAATGTTCTATAAGGATGTCCATTCAATCCTTGTTTCCTAAAGCACTTTTCTATTTTTCTTGGTCTAATCCACACCCAATTCACCATTCTCCACACCCATATCATGATCACTAACAAAGCTAAAAACAACATTAGTACAACCATTTTCATTATGAAGAGAAGTGGAGAGAGAAAAGGTTACTAATTGAGAAGGAGAGGATGAGTTTATGTGCCATTTATAAGCCATGTTATATAGAAAAATCGTTGGATGTGCAAACGAAGTCTCATATTGATATTTGAAAAGAAATAGAAGCAACATATAAGGTGAGATTCTATTTCTTTTAAGTTATTGGATTCTAAATTATAATTTGTACATATTCAAAGATTTTCTTACTGAAAATTTAAATTTAGAACCAAACCATGTTAAGAGTATTTTTAGACTATTTTTAGGGACGTATCTAGGGGGGAGGGGGGGTTCGTGGGTTCACGTGAACCCCTGCCCCCTCCGAGATTATAAATAAGTCTTATATTTTTATTTTTTTTTAAAAACGTTAATATAGCTGTATGAATTAATCCACACTCAAAGTATCATATAATGTGATATTGATAATTGGGTGTACCTCTCTACGTGAGGTGTGAAATTAATCTTATATCTATCTTATTTTATTTTTTTCTAAAATCAAGCAACACCTTCCCTAGTGGTTATTGATAGCACTTTTGACTTTTTAATTGATATATATATATATATATATATTTATTTTGCTTTTAATTTTTCAAAATTTTCAAGTCTATCATGTTGGTAATTCTTTTAAAAAAAAGTTAGCAATGTAAACTTTTTATATAATTAAACCAAATATGTATATTAAAACTAGTAGTATTGGATGATATAGCATATAATCAATCGTGAAACTATATATATATATATATATATATATATATATATAAAATTTGATTAAATAAAAATTAATTTTGGACCTGTAATTTCAAAAAATTGACAGATTCAATACTAAAAACCTAAAGGTCAAACTGATTCAATTTATATCTTAGATTCACCATTTTGTAATAGTGCATCCATCTTTTCAAAATCTTGGAAATGCCTCTGACGACTATTTTAGTCAATCAATTGGTGTTGGAGCTAAAACAACATATGGAAATTACAATGTGAGACTTTATTTGCGCGGCAAGAGGAGTAATCATGTGTATAAGGAAGGAGGAGGCAATTTAATTATTGTTTGGTATAAAGGAAAATGTTTTCATGAAAAATATTTTGTTGAAAAATTGGTATATTTCTTACTTATTTTTTAGTATTTGGTAAGTAAGCAAGAAAATATTAATATTTTAAAATATTTATGTACAATCTAGCAAATACTATGTGAGCGGAGTGGGGTGGGGGTGAGAGTGAGGGTTCAGGATTGGGATGTTCAAAGGGTGAGTGAGAAGGAGACAATGAACTTAAATTGTCACTTATAAAACTTATTTTTCTACTTTAATTATATTAGGGAGATCGTTTTCCCCATTCTTGACGAGTTTGTTTTCTTAGAAAACATATTTTAATTAACCAACTAAAAATGAGAACCAAACACCTAATAGTGTAGGTATTAGCTAGCTACCTAGCCTTGTTTTATTATTAGCTTGCACTGTAGTGATTCTGGGAATCTCTTTCACTCGTGGACCACTAATTATAATGTTTAGAAAAATTAATGATTTGTATAATTGTAGCTAGCTATAGCTAGCTAACCCTTTATCACAAAATTAATATTAGTAGTTACTATTAAGTACTAGGTAAGAGTGATTAATCCTAATCTTCTTTAGTACTACTATCAAGCTTAACCCTTCTAATTACATTTTGCATCTCTACGATTATAATAATAATGTTTCCTCAATCCCATTTTATGTAACGATATTTGATTGAACATCAAATTTATAAAAAGAAAAATCTTAAAATCAAATATTCGGTCTATCGACATTTAAACGAGTAGTACTAAATCATGTAAATATTTTATTAGAAAATATGAATTTTAATTTTATATGAAGGTAATTAGTCATGTCATTAAGCAAAAAATGTACCTGATAAGATTAAACAATTCAACGATATAGAAATATAATAATATTTTTTAGAGAAGCTTAGTACCACAAATCCACAATATTATAGTAGTAGTACTAGTAGTTTTACATCGCACTGTTTTTTGTTGCCTAGTTACATTTTTTTCTAATAATTTTTCCTACTTAAATTTAATAATTCTTCATTAATTTCCTGCTTTTTCAATCAACTATTAAAAAGAGCAACTTTCACATATAGCAAACACAAAATTCATATTTGTATGATATAGCAAACTTTGCATAATTGCGCTCCATAGCAAAACATAATTATGTATATTTCGCTATACATATACAAAAGAAAGCAGTTGTATAATCTGCTTTGGTATACATATACAAAAAGATCAATTGTATAAAGTGAGAGAGACGAGTGAGCGAGCGAGATCTGGGGGAGTGG